>JAOWBW010000051.1:2701921-2799200 GCA_026119855.1 Campanula takesimana | reverse complement strand
TTTGGTCTAGCAACCAAGATCAAGTGTTCTTGATATTCGTTCGTGGTGTGGATACCGCTAGAGGGGTGAAACTCAACATCTTCAAAGTTCGTGTTCTTGCTCTGTTCGTGATCAAGTTTTCAAGCCTCCACCGAATTCAAGGTTGCAAATTCAAAGTCATCAAGGGTTAGTATTCTAGTATTCATATTGTATGTATTTGATATATCATATGAATGGATCCATGGCTTTGGGTTTCATGAAAATTTTAAATGCTTAATTCCGCTGCTCATGTTACTACGAACCCAGCACTGAGATGGGTCAAGATACGGAATTTCCATACGTCAAATGATCTTCATCAAAGACTGGAACATGAGTGTAGTTTGCAGTTGCCATAGGATTTGAGTTTGCCATTTCGAATCGGCACCCAAGCTGTTAAGCTTGAAAAACAAAAACGTTTTATAAAAGGTGTTTGCTCTGATACCACTTGTTGGTTCCAAAGGGCAACAAGGGTATGAAAAATTGCTAGAGGGTGGTGAATAGCTGTTTTGAAATTCTTTTCGAACCCTTGATAAACTCAATTGCAAATGCGCACTTTATCAAATAAGCGTTATGAAATACGCCTAAGTGAGTGAGTGAAATGCACAACGGAATTTAGTTATGCAAATAGGAGCAAATGATAAAGGGGGCGCAACACACACTCTAAGAATTTTTGGCTCAAAGTGAGTGAAAGATGGAACTAAGGCAATGATATAACAAACACACACAATTCAATCCAATCAATCTACAATGAATGAACAAGCAAATAGTGAGATAAGATAATAACTTGAAAGTAAATGACAAGAAATTAATACGGGCTATTTGGAGAGGTTCGATTGGAAATGATCTACGTCTCTACCAAGATGGTTAGTCTTGGATTTCTAATGGAGATCTTATATTATGAGTGAGTGTTACAAATTACAACGTTTGAGCTTTACACTAACTCAAGTTCTATTTTCTATGAAAGAACAAATCCTAGACAAAAACGGTGTATCTCTTAAAGAAAGATCTAAGTGATCAAACTTAACGAGGTGCGTGTGTGTTCTTAGTTTTAGGCTCTTTAGATCTATGAAATTTAGAGCACAATAAAACTACAGTGTTTTTGCTTGAGGATCTGGGCTAAGTATGAAGGTATGAAGATGTTCTTGAGGAATCTGGGAATTCAAAGGGCAATCTTCAAATCTTCAACAAATGCTTAAGAGAGAAATTCTGAAATGCTTAGCAACTTCAAATGGTTGAAGTTATGGGGTATTTATAGTAGAGCCCCAAAAACTAGCCGTTAGAAATCCTTGTGGATAAGGTTAAAGGACAGATTTGCTGGAGCTCAATGAGTGGAGCACGTGTCCTTTTATAGCCGTTAGACACATAACCAAATATGAACCGTTGTGGACAGGTGTCCTCAAATCTAGGTGCACACGTGTTATTTATCCACCGTTGGATATTTAGCGTAGTTTGAATATCTCCAAGTCTTCATGTCTTCAATAAATCACCAAGTGTTGAGTTTCATCACTGAGAGGCGCATGAGCCAAATGTGGCGCATATCATGTGCGCGCCATATGTGGCGCATAGGCGCAGTGCCTAGTAGGAGCATGGCGCAAGGCGCATGGCGCGTGCCTTGAATCAACAATGTGATTTTTCTTGATCTTGATATCTTCGCCCTATTCTAAGCCTAGTCTAGTTCAAATGGACTAACTAAAAAATGAAGTATAAATACTTCTTACATATGGGTCTAAAGTCCATGAAATAAAACTTAGGTGATGGATCAATCAAATCTAATCAATCCTATACATTGAAAACTGAGATATATGTGGGCATACCTGTTGTGGGTAAAAATTCACACGACGACATCTTCAAGGATAGCGACGTCCTGATAACTTACAGCCCTGTAAGTATTTATTTTATTTATTAATGATTATGTAATAAATCTTTTATGCAGATAACAATTATCCAGCACGTGCCAATTCGATGATCGAAGAAGACTTCACAGGGACTTGGTCATATGAAGATATCATCTGAGTTTTTAGGAAAGTTAGTTAGACTAGCTAGGGTTATCTTATTTACTCTTGTATTAAAAGCAAGGGGCGGCTCACAAACACACACATTCACAACTCTCAATTGTACTCCGCCATTAGCATTTTTTGTAACCTCAAGCTATCAATACAACCGTTTAGGGGTGGTAGGTGCTCAAAAATACCTCCCGAGGTTTTGTGCCGGCGAGTATATTTTCTCAAGGGCTTTCTCGTATAAACCATTGTTCCATTGATATTTGTTCATCTACCTTCAAACTTTTATTCCATTGCACCCTCCTTCAATTTCAAGACTAAACGCCTTTTTTGACCAATTTAGTTCTTATTGTTTTTTTTACCAAAACAGTCTGGCGCCCACCGAGGGGCCTTTGGTTTTTTAATTGTTTGAAATTTCTTTGAATCACTATGTCTACTCAACCCATGATCTCTGGCATCAGTAAGGCTCCCAGCACAACCATTGGTTTGAACTCTCCGATCGAGGGAAACAGTCCCAACAAGACGACAGGAAGCCATTCTGGAGTGCTGCCCCGCCACTTGGTGGAGCTACCAAGAAGCAGTCAGCTTTATCCTCTGATCCTGAGCTCAAGAATATACTAATTCAGATGAGGAGTCAGCTAGACAAGCAGCCAAACAGCACCTCTTTGATATGCGACACCCTGGTGAATATGCAGAAAGAGTAAAAGGCCTTAAGCGAAAGGGTGGATTCAATATCACCAATTCGTCCTAGGGTTCTCGACTTTGACACTGGGGGCAATCATTCTGTATTCAACGAATTCATCCCAATGGCCAGCGGAGCTAAAGGTGGAACACCATCATCTACCTTGATGACGACCTCTGCAATGATGTCGTCTCCCTTGGATCCCGGTTCCTTCCAGTTTTTTCCGCTTAGCAATACTTCAGTTCCACCTTCTACTTTCAACATCTCAGGAACATTTACAGGGCCATCCTATACCAACAGCACCATTGTGACATCTTCAGCGGATGTCAACCCCTTCGGTAACATCAATTCAAGTTTTGCATTTGATAATACAACTCGTACTTCTAATCCTTTTGCAGGTACTTATCTTGCAAATCAACTTCAAGAGTTAAGGAAAATGGTCATGAACGTACCAGGAGTCACACCTCCTATTCAGCAGGTCTCTCCAACATGCTACAGTCAGTCTCGCTTTGTACCAGCTATTGCACATGCCGACATCCCCAAAGGATTCAACATTCCTTCCATGAAGTTCTATAACAGAAGTACAGATCCTGAAGAGCACGTCGCCCACTACCAGGAAAAGATAGAGATCGTTCGCATACCACTTCAGTACAGAGAAGCCTGTTTGTGTAAAGACTTTGGATCAACCTTCATTGGACCAGCCCTAAAGTGGCTGATTCATCAACCGCCAGGATCGATCGGGTCGTACGCCCAGCTCATCAACATGTTCAACAACCAGTTCTCGTGCAGCCGACAGTTTGAGAAGTTGACCAGTGACCTCTACCGAATTGTCCAGCAGCCGTCCGAAGCATTGAAGGACTATGTCAATAGATTCAATAAAGAAGTCCTAGAGATGCCTAATCTTGACATGGCTACAGCAACAGAAGATTTCAGGATGGGGTTGAAGAAAGATTCACCATTCTATGAAGATTTGGTGATGAATCCATGCAAGAGAATGGAAGATGTGCGCAACAGAGCTACAAGGTTCATCCGCCTGGAGGAAGATAAAGTACAGCAAACAAAGGATTCTAGCAAGACGTCGACATATGACAACCCTGACAGAAGAACAGAGACGTCTCACCAAAAGTAGAACCACAGATCCAGGACATACCATAGAAACGATTCTAACAAGATTCATTCTGTGGAAGATGAGGACCAAGAGGATGTTCACTGTCCTAAAATTACTGATTATTGTTTTTCTGTTGATGTTGCAGGTATCTTATGTGCAATGAGCAACTTAGGGGACAAATCAAGATGGCCGAGAAAGAATGACAAGCCAGCTACTTGGAAGGACAAATCAAAGTGGTGTGCCTACCACGAGGATTTTGGACATCTCACAGAAGATTGCATCGCCTTGAGGAAGGAGCTGAGCTACTTACTATCAAAAGCATATCTCAAGGAGTTTTTGAGTCATCGGAAGAACAAAGCAGAAAGAAAAGAGAGCATTCTAGAAAGACAACCTTCTCCTCCACCTGTGACTAAGGTAATCCAATTTATTAGTGGTGGTTCTGATATTTGTGGTACTTCTTACTCTACAGCTAAGAGACATGCACACGAGTCCAAAGATGAAAAGCCTCAAAGAAGAGACAAGACTTCACAGCTGACTTCTCAACATGTCATCTCCTTCGAAGAAGACGACAGGGACAACGTATTGGACCCACATCATGATGCACTGGTTATTTCTCTTCAGATAGCAAACTGCAAGGTCAGAAGGATTTTGGTAGATGGTGGCAGTTCCGTGAACCTTATCACTGTTGCAGCCCTGAAGGAGATGAATATTCCAATGACAGAGGTAGTCAAAAACTCTGCAGTACTAGTAGGCTTCAGTGGTGAAACAAATGATACAGCGGGAGAAATCAGGTTGCCAGTATATGTGGAAGGTGTCAACTTGTTGGGTATGCTTATTTCTTAACCCTCCCAAATTATGTTAGAATTGATTGATACCATCACCTATGCTTATTTTTTTATGGACTTTAGGATCTTATGTAAGAAGTTTTATAACTTCAATTTTTAGCCAAGTCCACTTTTAGAATAGGCTTAGTGGTTAGGGCTTATGCTTAGAATTGAGATTTCAATTACTGAAGACCAAGTATAATGCGCAGAGCATTCCATGCGCAGCGAAGAGCATTCCATGCGCAGCGCAGAACATTCCATGCGCAGCGCAGAGCATCATCTGCTCATCTTCATGCGCCATGAACATTTGCTCATTTCCATGCGCAGAACATTATCTGCTCGCTTTCATGTGGAGAACAACACTTACTTAGTTTTCATGAGCAGAACGTCTGCACATTCTCTATACGCATGACTTCTATGAGCAGAGCAGATTAACTTGATCCTTATGCTTATCTTTCAACAACCTCACCTTTTAGAAGCTTGGAAAGCGTCATAACAAGCTAGGCTTTTTGAAATGAGCCAAAGTGCTGATGTGTACATACGACAAATCAAACACACTCAGCATACACATAGATGGAGACGCGCCTCATATTTGAAATTCAAAATGAAGACAACTGTCATCCTTCTAGAAGAATTTTGAAGCTTATCCACTTGCTCTGTCTCCAACGGCTATAAAGGACACCTGCGCGCCAATCACATTGTGACAGCGCATCAACCTTGCTCAGAGCTCCAACGGCTAGTTTTTGAAGCTCCACTATAAATAGCCTGCTCATCCTCATTTTCCAAGTAGCGTGTGAATTGCTTGAGTTTTGCTTCCAAAGAGAAACTCTGAAGATTTGAAGATTGCTTGCTCATTTCCAGAATTCCAAGATCAACCTTCATACCTTCATACTTAATCCAAGCCCAGATTCTATAAGCCTTGTATCACCCAGAATATCTTGTGCTCTCCATCTCTTAGATTCAAAGAGCCCAGATTTCTGTCACACACACACCTCTTGAAGCTTTGATCATATCGATCTAACTTCTTGAGATACACCGGATTAGTCTAGGATTTGTTCTTCATAGATTATAGATCTTTGAGTTAGTTTGTTCTACATTGTTGTAACTTGTAACTCTCTCATATAATAAGATCTAATTATAAAATCCAAGACTAACCATCTTGGTAGAGGACGTAGATCTTTTCCCGATCGAACCTCTCCAAATAGCTTGTCTTTATATTCTGCTTTGCATATTACTTTCAAGCTTTTCTAATATATTGCTTTGTTTGATCTTTGTAGATTGTTTTACATCGTTTGCATTGTGTTTGTTTGCTTTCTGCCTATGTACCATTTTGCGCCACTCTTTAGCCAAAACATAGCGCGTGCGTTTTACACTTCTGCGCATCTCCCTGCGCATAAGTGATTGCTTTAAATTTCCGCTGTGCATTTCACACTCTTGATGCGCATTTGCGATTGCTTTGCAAAAGGGTTTGAAAATAATTTTAAAAACGCTATTCACCCCCCCCCTCTAGCATTTTTCATACCCTTGTTGCCCTTCTGGGACCAACAAGTGGTATCAGAGCAAACACCTTCATAAAACTTATTTTGTTTTTCAAGCTTAACAGCTTGGGTGCCGATTCAAGATGGCTTCAAAATCTTGGGCAATGGCTAACTATTCACATGTCCCAGTGCTGAATGAAGATCACTTCGAAATGTTGAAGCACTGCATGCTCACTCATTTTTCTTCAATAGACGAGATCCTCCATGATGTTGTTGTCGAAGGACCTTACATTCCAATGAAGGCCAATCCTGATGCTGCTACAAATAAGGAAAACCCTACCATCAAGAAGAACAAGGAGGAATGGACTGATGAAGAAAAAAAATGGGTTGGCTATGATGGAAGAGCTAGAAACATCATTCTCAGCACTCTAGACCTCTCCACGCACAATCAACTTGTAAGCGGTGGAACTGCTAAGGAAATATGGGATGCTATTGAAGGATATATGAATGGAGACAAAGTAAGCAAGGAAAACAAAATATTTGTAGTGCAAAGAAAGTTCAACTGCTTCATGAGAAAGGATGGTGAAACCTTGAGACAAACTTATGATCGCTTCTATGTTGTTGTAAATGCTTGTAAATCTCTTGGAACTACTTTCACCAATAAAGAAGTCAACTCTCAATTCTTAGATGCGCTAGGTTCCAGATATGTTCACAAGGCAAGTCATCTGGAAGATTCTGGATTTGTAGATACTTGGCCTCTGCGCAGCTTATACGCCAACTTAAAAGTTTATGAGCTTAAGCTTGATCGAATTGATGAAACTGAAGGAAAAGGAAAAGCAATTTCAATGATTGCTCAAAGAGAACCTGCGCCTGCTCAAACCTCAGACAAAGTCTCCACTTCTTCTCTGCTTGAAATGGATGATGATGATTTCGCTATGTTTGTTAAGCGATTCCAAAAAATCAGGAAATTCTCAAAACCTGGATCTTGAAGTATTACTCCTGCAAAGTTTTCTCGTGAAAGAGACTCAAATAAAGATGATGATTTGGTTTGCTACAACTGTAGAAAGCCTGGTCATTTTGCATCAAAATGCCCTACTTCAAGATTTGAGTACATGAAGAGGAATCCTGCGCAGAGATTTTTAAAGCAGCGCGGAATGGTTGCTGAAGAAGACCCTGCTGAGAAGCAACTCAAGACCTGGATAGAGACTGACACTGAAGACAGTAATGATGATGACTCTGAGGATGGACTGCTCTTCTTAATGGCCAATGCTGATAGCGTCAGACAATGATCCTGATATGGACACAAAGACTGCGCCAAGGACAATTCAGAAGAAAGGTCCCACTATCATTGAACTGGCAGAAATGGGACATCTGACTCCAAGCAGACATAATGGCAAGTACTTATTTGCCAAAGCAGACTTATCAAAGAAATATGTAGCTGCGCCTCCGCGCAAAGAATCTCTTGTAATTCCTGCTGAAATTGTAAAAGAGAATGATGACTCTGCTGCTGAGCGCGAGACCATTTTTCAACAAGCTGAAAAGGTAATCAAGAAATTCAATTATATGAAAGAAGCAGTGGACTTATCAATTGGAGAAATTTCACAGCTTAAGACGGAAAAAGATCTTTTCAAATCTGAGATCACCCTCCTTAAGGAGCAGATTAAGAGCATGACTCTTTTTACTGAAAAGAACCGTTTTCTTGCAGATCAAAATGCGCTATTTAAAGTAAGAAACGAAGAATTGGCTGCTCAATTAGCTGATCTCACAAAGATCACTGATGAGTGGGCCAAATATCGTGTCACTATGGACCAAATTCTAGAATCCCAAAAAGCTAGTGGAGACAAGGAAGGCTTGGGTTTCTCAACTAGTGATAACTTTAAATGCGCAGTTTGCTCTGAAAAGGAAAAGGAGTTTACACCACAGCAAACTATTGAAATTCCTAAAGCAAAGCACTCTGCTTCAATGGGTAAAAGACAGGAGAAAGTCCAGAGACAAAATTTCCATTATGTCTACCCAAAAATGCAAACTGGGAAAGCCAAGGGTAAGGCTAAAGTTTAACCTACGCATGACAACTCATATTCTGACTATGGTTGTGCTTCAACTTCAAATGTCAAATCTGCTCAAAAGGGTCATGCGCATGAAAGCCATGCGCCTCAACGCCAGATGCGCATTCTTAAGAAAAGCGCACCCAAACCTCAGAAAATGATATTTATCAAAGCAAGTTCATCTGCTCCAGTTAAGAATGTTGCGCCAAAGAAAAGTAAAGAGTTTGTAAAAACCCAATCTATAAGTGGCTTTCATCATTGTGTAGTGTGTGATGGTTTAGGTCACAAGGCTGCAGAATGCCTTTTGCGATTTGCTCCTAATGCCAAGGGACGAAAAAATCCTAAGGTCAGACAGGAGTGGGTTGTCAAAAGTTGCTAACTCTAGGACCCAAGAATAAAGGGGACCTGCGTTCTTAATGTCTATTTTTCAGGTCTCCTGCTTCACTGCGCACTCTTCACAAGCTAAAGCGCATATATGGTACCTCGACAGTGGATGTTCTAGACACATGACTGGAGATGTCACCGCTCTTGAAGATGTGCATGAAGGAAAAGGTCCCTCAGTAACGTTTGGAGATAACAACAAAGGGCACATAGTTGGATATGGAAGAATCAGAAAGGATAAAGTGTGCATTGAGAAAGTTGCGCTAGTAGAAGGACTCAAGCACAACCTGCTCTCCATATCACAATTTTGCGATAAAGGTTTGGAATGCCACTTCACTGCAACGCACTGCTATATCAAAGATGGCATATCCGGACTCACTTTGCTCACAGGGACTCGTAAGACTAATGTTTACATTATTGATCTTGCTGCTATAAATTCTATCACTAATCTCTGTTTTGTAGCAAAGAATGTAAGTGAAAGCAGCTGGCTATGGCATAAGCGCTTAAGTCATTTGAACTTCAAGTATTTGGCTAAGCTAGGAAGGGAAAATCTTGTCAAAGGACTTCCCAAAGTAGCTGACCATCATGATAGAAAATGCGCAGCATGCCAACTCGGTAAACAACCTAAGCAGTCTTTCTCCAGCAAGATTGCTTCTTCAACGACCAAATGTTTACAACTGCTTCACATGGATTTGTTAAGACCTGTCACCACCGCAAGCATTGGAGGAAACAAATATACCTTAGTCGTGGTGGATGACTACTCAAGATACAACTGGGTTGAAATGATGACATCCAAAGAAGACTGCTATGATATCTTGACTGCTCTCTTTCGAAGGCTCCAAACTCAAAAGGAAGACGACATCGTGAGCGTTAGATCGGACAATGGAACTGAATTCAAGAATAACGGTGTTGCTCAATACTGCGATGACCATAGAATTGATCACAATTTTTCTGCTGCTGGAATTCCTCAACAAAATGGCGTTGTGGAAAGAAATAATCGCACGTTGATTGAGGCTAGAAAAACCATGATAGCAGAAGCAAAGCTTCCAAAGTATTTCTGGGGAGAAGCTGTCAACACTGCTTGCTTTACTCAGAATAGATCCCTCATCAACAAAGCCTACAACAAGAAGCCATATGAGCTATGGAGAGGAAGAGCGCCCAACATTGCTTCTTCAAGATTTTTGGCTGCAAATGCTATATCCTCTACAATGGCAAAGATCATAGAGGTAAATTCGACGCCAAAGCAGACGAAGGTATTTTTGTTGGGTATGCCAAACATTCTAAAGCTTTTTGTGATTTTAATAGAACTACTCTAGTAATTGTAGAATCTGTACATGTTACTTTTGATGAGCATTCTCTCCTTGAGCCACATTTGGCTCCAAATGATTCTGATGATTCTGCTGAGAATGTTGAGACAGGTACGCAACCTCAAACTGCTCCTGCGCAGAATAATAATCAAATTGATCAAAATCAGAATCAAGCAAGTCCATCTCATGCGCATTCACCAGATGCCGCGCCAGAAGTCACAACTCCTGATGCGCAAACTCCTCCTCCTGCGCATTATGTTTCTCCGCTTCAGCAAATCACTTTTGATGATCTTGATGTTGAAGCTAATGAAGTACCCATTGAAGATCTTCGTATTCCTACTACTCAACCAAACTTACCTCCCGAGGTTCGTGAAGTTAGAGATCATCCAACTTCAAACATCATTGGTGATCTCAATGTAGGGGTTCGTACTAGGAGAGCAACAAACTTTGATGATGAATATCATTCTTTTATCTCTCAAATCGAACCAAAGAAGATTGATGAAGCGCTCCAAGATTCAAGCTGGGTTACTGCTATGCAAGAAGAGCTTAACCAATTTGAGCGCTGCAAGGTTTGGACCTTAGTACCCAGACCTCATGACCAAGGAGTTATTGGTACAAAATGGGTATTCAAAAACAAGATGGATGAGAATGGAAGCATCACAAGAAACAAAGCAAGGTTGGTTGCGCAAGGCTATAGGCAAGAGGAAGGAATCGACTACGATGAAACATTTGCGCCTGTAGCAAGACTTGAAGATATAAGAATTTTCTTAGCTTATGCCTCTCACAAGAAATTCAAGCTTTATCAAATGGATGTGAAGAGCGCATTTCTCAACGATGAACTCTAAGAGACGGTCTATGTATCACAACCACCTGGATTTGAAGATAGCAGATTTCCAAATCATGTCTTCAAGCTTCAAAAAGCTTTGTATGGACTTAAGCAAGCTCCAAGAGCATGGTACGATACGCTATCCAAATTCCTACTAGAGAAAGGCTTCAAGCGCGGTAAAATCGATACAACTCTTTTTATTGCTAAGTATAATGATCATTCTTTACTTGTTCAAATTTATGTCGATGATATTATATTTGGTTCTACTAATGAGTTACTTTGTAAGCGCTTTGAGCAGCTCATGAAAAGCAAGTTTAAGATGAGTATGATGGGAGAACTCACATTCTTCCTCGGACTTCAAATCAAGAAATTGAATGATGGGATCTTCATAAATCAAGCCAAGTACACAAGGGACTTAATCAAGAAATTTGGACTTGAGAATGCTAAATCATACGACACTCCAATGGCTACGGGAAATAAACTTGATAAAGACTTGAAAGGTAACAAAGTTGATCAAACTTTATATCGAGGTATGATTGGCTCTCTACTCTACCTTACTGCAAGTAGGCCAGATATTATGTTTAGTGTTTGTGTCTGTGCGCGCTATCAAGCGGACCCTAGAGAAGCGCACTTAACTGCTGTTAAACGCATTATTCATTATCTTTCTGGAACTATTAACCTTGGACTTTGGTACACCAAAGATTCGAATTTCGATTTGCTAAGTTATTCAGATGCAGATTACGCAGCATGCACAATTGACAGGAAGAGCACAAGTGGCACTTGTCATTTCCTTGGAAATCGACTTGTTGCGTGGGTAAGAAAGAAACAAGCTGCTGTGTCCATCTCCACTACAGAAGCTGAATACATTGTTGCTGGAAGCTGTTGCTGCCAAATCCTATGGATGAAGCAACAATTAGTGGACTATGGAATTCATGAAGAAAATTGTCCAATTTTTTGCGACAACATGTCCACCATAGCAGTCTCCAACAATCCTGTCATGCATTCAAAGACAAAGCACATCGACATCAAATATCATTTCTCAAAGACCACGTGGAAAAGGGAAACATTCATTTAGAACACGTGGGCACGGACTATCAAATTGCTGATATCCTCACAAAGGCTCTTAACGCAAAAAGATTTGTCTTCTTGAGAGGAGAAATGGGTATGCTTGAACTTAGCTAATTGTCCATATGATTTGTCAATACTAATGATCTTATGTTTACTTGATAATTCTCTAAGATAGGAAATGCCTCATGCGCCTGCGCATATGAAGCGAACAAGATGTTGCGCACAAGGCAAAATATTTATGAGTTTACAAAGAAACTCTGCACATTATATTGTTGCGCATGAACCTCACGCGCATACCCCGTGGACCTCAGTATATCATTCTTCCGGTGTCTGCTCCCTTAGATCCCTCAAGTGGTCACTGTGCAGGCAAAGATTCAAGAGCAACTGGATGCGCAGGATGCTAGGCTCGATGCGCAGGCCAGTATGCTATAAGACATTGATTGTGCCATTAAAGGGGGAGAGTTATCTAACAAAGGCAAATAGGGAGAGAACAAAGGCATTAAGGGGGAGAGATTAAGGGGGAGAGTAATCTATCAAAGGCAAAAAAAAGTTCCGATTTGATGCTCCCGCTTCAAATAACTGAGCTCTGCGCAAAGCAATTTGGGAAGCTACAAGATGAAGTGCGCAGAGCTCTCTCAAAGGTGAACTCTAAACTTATAATGCATCAATGCTTTTCCCAAAACCTTGTTCAATTCAAACTCTTTGTTTGTGGAACAATGAACGCATTATTTCAAACTTCATGCGCATATACTTAACTGCTCATATTTTCTGTGCATGATGTTTTAAACATTCAGTTTAAACGCATACCAATCCTAAACTCATATTATATGTATGCACTGAATGATATTTCTGTCTTTCCTATATTGTAAGTTATATCTTTTAGTTAGACTAGAAATCTATAACATTGACTAGTGTGTGCATTGACTTGAGGCATGATTTACCATTCACATTTTTATGGACATGTTATTATCAAGTACAATGAATTGCCTTTGATATAGTAGGTAATGGCATCAATCATTTAGGGGGAGATTGTTGGGTATGCTTATTTCTTAACCCTCCCAAATTATGTTAGAATTGATTGATACAATCACCTATGCTTATTTTTTTTATGGACTTTAGGATCTTATGTAAGAAGTTTTATAACTTTAATTTTTAGCTAAGTCCACTTTTTAGAATAGGCTTAGTGGTTAGGGCTTATGCTTAGAATTGAGATTTCAATTACTGAAAACCATGTATAATGCGCAGAGCACTCCATGCGCAGCGAAGAGCATTCCATGCGCAGCGCAGAACATTCCATGCGTAGCGCAGAGCATTCCATGCGCAGCGCAGAGCATCATCTGCTCATCTTCATGCGCCATGAACATTTGCTCATTTCCATGCGCAGAACATTATCTGCTCGCTTTCATGTGGAGAACAACACTTACTTAGTTTTCATGAGCAGAACGTCTGCACATTCTCTATACGCATGACTTCTATGAGCAGAGCAGATTAACTTGATCCTTATGCTTATCTTTCAACAACCTCACCTTTTAGAAGCTTGGAAAGCGTCATAACAAGCTACGCTTTTTGAAATGAGACAAAGTGCTGATGTGTACATACGACAAATCAAACACACTCAGCATACACGTAGATGGAGACGCGCCTCATGTTTGAAATTCAAAATGAAGACAGCTGTCATCCTTCTAGAAGAAGTTTGAAGCTTATCCACTTGCTCTGTCTCCAACGGCTATAAAGGACAGCTGCGCGCCAATCACATTGTGACAGCACATCAACCTTGCTCAGAGCTCCAACGGCTAGTTTTTGAAGCTCCACTATAAATAGCCTGCTCATCCTCATTTTCCAAGTGGCGTGTGAATTGCTTGAGTTTTGCTTCCAAAGAGAAACTCTGAATATTTGAAGATTGTTTGCTCATTTCCAGAATTCCAAGATCAACCTTCATACCTTCATACTTAATCCAAGCCCAGATTCTATAAGCCTTGTATCACCCAGAATATCTTGTGCTCTCCATCTCTTAGATTCAAAGAGCCCAGATTTCTGTCACACACACACCTCTTGAAGCTTTGATCATATCGATCTAACTTCTTGAGATACACCGGTTTAGTCTAGGATTTGTTCTTTATAGATTATAGATCTTTGAGTTAGTTTGTTCTACATTGTTGTAACTTGTAACTCTCTCATATAATAAGATCTCATTAGAAAATCCAAGACTAACCATCTTGGTAGAGGATGTATATCTTTTCCCGATCGAACCTCTCCAAATAGCTTGTCTTTATATTCTGCTTTGCATATTACTTTCAAGCTTTTCTAATATATTGCTTTGTTTGATCTTTGTAGATTGTTTTGCATCATTTGCATTGTGTTTGTTTGCTTTCTGCCTAAGTACCATTTTGCGCCACTCTTTAGCCAAAACATAGCGCGTGCGTTTTACACTTCTGCGCATCTCCCTGCGCATAAGTGATTGCTTTAAATTTCCGCTGTGCATTTCACACTCTTGCTGCGCGCTGTACTTAGCCAAATTAAGAGTCGTGCGCATTTGCCATTGCTTTCTAAAAGGGTTTGAAAAGAATTTTATAAACGCTATTCACCCCCCCCCCTCTAGCATTTTTCATACCCTTGTTGCCCTTCTGGGACCAACACAACTCCATGGAAAGATTTTGTGTAATAGACTGTGCAACAAGTTACAACGTGATATTGGGCAGACCTTGGATTCACTCCATGAAGGCAGTACCGTCTACTTACCATCAATACATGAAGATGCCGACACCCTGGGGAGTTGTCAAGATTTACAGTGACCAGCAAACGGAGAAGGATTGCTACATGACATCTATGAAAGCGACATCATGCTCCCGGCAAGCATAGCAATTAAAGAAAAAAGCACGTCAAGTCTTGGAAGCAAAGGAACATGATGTAAAAGAAATACTATTGGATCCCTCCAATCCAGATTTGAAGGTGCTAGTTGGCCATGATGTACCAGCAGAATTTGAAGAAGAATTGATTAATCTATTAAAAGAAAGGGTTAAAAGCTTTGCATGGACACATGAAGACATAACGGGGATCAGCAAGGACGTCATTACCCATAAGCTCAATATTGACCCTTCCTTTAAGCCGGTGCGACAGAAAAGAAGAAAGTTTGCTCAAGAAAGGAACCAGATTATCCAGGAGGAAGTTGACAGGCTACTAAAAGCAAAGATGATCAGAGAAGCGGAATATCCGAAGTGGTTGGCTAATGTTGTAGTGGTGGAAAAGAGGAACGGAAAATGGAGAGTTTGTGTCGACTTCACAGACCTAAACAAAGCATGTCCGAAGGACCCTTTTCCTCTTCCACATATCGACACCTTAGTAGACGCAACATCAGGACATGAGATCTTGACTTTCATGGATGCATCTTCAGGATTCCAGCAGATCCATATGGAGCCTTCTGACCAAGAAGACACCGCCTTTATTACTCCTACAGGTATTTATTGTTATATTGCTATGCCATTTGGACTAAGAAATGCAGGTGCAACATATCAAAATCTTGTCAACATGATGTTTAAAGACCGAATTAGGAAAACCATGGAGGTCTATATCGATGATATGGTGGTCAAGTCAAAGAAAACTGAGAACCATGTACGAGATCTTACCCAAGCTTTCGATATCATGGACGCGTTCAACATGAAGCTAAATCCAACAAAGTGCAACTTCGGCATGAAGTCTGGAAAATTTTTAGGTTACATGGTGACACAGAGAGGAATAGAGGCAAGCCCAGAACAGATCACAGCGATCCTTAACCTGACGTCTCCCCGGACTGTCAAAGATGTTCAGAGATTGACAGGAAAAGTAGCAGCCCTCAACAGATTCATTTCAAAATCCTCAGAAAGGTGCAAGCCATTCTATGACATATTGAAGAAGAATAGCAGAGTTGAATGGACAGAATTGCATGAAAAAGCCTTTCAGGAGCTCAAGCTGTACCTTTCAACATCTCCATTGCTGGTCAAACCACAAGAAGGTGAACCCCTATATGCTTATTTGGCCGTCTCAGAAGTAGCTGTTAGTACGGTCCTTGTACGAGAGCAAGATGGTAACCAACTTCCGATATACTATGTAAGTAAAACTCTTTTGGATGCGGAAACAAGGTACTCCCATCTAGAGAAGTTAATTCTGGCTTTAATTACAGCTTCAATTAAATTACGGCATTATTTTGAAACTCATGTTATCTATATTCGTACTAATTATCCTATTAAGAATTTCATGAGAAAGCCAGAGATGTCCGCAAGAATGGTAAAGTGGTCCATACAGCTGAGTGCATATGACATCAGATATGAACCAAGAACAGCTATAAAATCACAAGCACTTGCAGATTTTGTGGCAGATTTTAGTCCAAGTATGCAGCCAGAAGTAGAATTGGAAGTACAACAACTTCAAGGTGAAGACATCCTGAAGTGGACACTATTCACAGATGGCGCATCTAATATGAGAGGAACAGGATTGGGTATTGTCCTAAAATCACCACAAGGGGACATTATACCTCAGGCCATAAGTTGTGATTTTAAAGCCACCAACAACGAAGCGGAATACGAAGCCTTGATTGCAGGATTGACTATTGCTCTAGACCTCAACATCAAGGCAATTCAGGTATATTGTGACTCATTATTATTGGTGAATCATTTCAATGGTTCTTATGCAGCTAAGAATGCCAAGATGACATCATATCTGGGGATCGTGAAAATTTTAGCAAGCAAATTCCAAAGCTTCTCCTTAGAGCAAGTACCTAGAGAAGAAAACACCCAAGCAGACGCCCTTGCTAACTTGGGATCAGCCTTCAGAAGCGCTTCTCAAACCAACATTCCTATCATACATGTCAATATCCCTGCCGTGGATAAGTTAGAACTCTTCAGCATAGATGACGACATCCAGAAGGATCACGCTGACCAGACACACATTTCCTGGACTGCTCCCATCATTAAGTATCTACAAGACGGTACCATTCCGGCAGATGAAAAGAATGCTAGGGCATTCAGAGTAAGAAACTCTAGATATCTTTTAATAGACAATGTGCTGTTTAAGAAATCTTTTGCAGGTCCATATTTGAGATGTTTGGAATCAGACAAAGCCAAAGAGGTTCTTAAAGAACTACATGAAGGAATTTGTGGCAACCATTCTGGGGGCAGAAGTTTGTACACTAAGGCTTTAAGGATGGGTTACTTTTGTCCTACAATGCGTCAAGATGCTGCTGAATATGCCAGAAAATGTGATTCGTGTCAGAAGCATGGCGATATCTTGCACCAACCAGCAGAAATGCTTCATCCTATTTTTTTACCTTGGCCATTTATGACATGGGGAATGGACATCGTGGGGAAATTTCCTAAAGCACCAGGAGGGAAAGTATTCATGCTAGCTATGACTGATTATTTTTCTAAATGGGTAGAAGCGGAAGCATACGTCCAAGTCCGTGACAAAGAAGTCATCTCCTTCATCAAAAGAAACATCTTCAGTAGATTTGGTATTCCTTCAGAGATAATCTGTGATAATGGCTCCCAGTTCATCAGCAAGAGAACAACAGACTTCTTGGCTAGTTGGGGAGTCAAGATGGTGACATCTTCGCCTGTACACCCTCAAGCCAATGGACAAGCAGAGTCGAGCAACAAAATTATAATCAACAACTTAAAGAAGAGGCTAGATCAGAAAAAAGGACGCTGGGCTGAGGAACTTCCATTCGTTTTATGGGCAGACAGGACCACACCAAAGAATGCAACTGGACAGACACCATATTCCTTGGTATTTGGAGCAGAAGCCGTCATCCCTGCAGAAGTCGTCGTCCCAACAGCAAGATATGGGTTGTTGACATCGGAACAGAACGACGTCAACCTATCTCACGATCTGGATACCATTGAAGAACTAAGGGACCTTGCAAGGATCAGGATGGCAGCCTATCAACAGAATATTGCAGCCTATCAACAGAATATTGCACGATCATATAACAAAAATGTCAGGATTAGAAGGTTTCAAGTTGGTGACTTGGTATTACGCAAAGTTTTCCAGAACACAAGAGAACTCAACTCTGGTAAATTGGCTCCGAAATGGGAAGGTCCATACTTGATAGATGCAGAAGCAGGGAAAGGATCTTATTGGCTTTCTACTCCAGATGGCGTCAGGATCCCAAGAAGTTGGAACGCTATTCACCTCAAACTATACTTTATGTAAGTTGAAATGCATTCATTTAAATCAACAAATCAAGTACAAATTTGCTTTTGTTTTATTTACTTTATGTCATTTTTTTTATTATATTTTTCAAACCGTTACTAACTTAAGCATCGGAGGGGTGTTAGCTAAGCTAACACCCATCTCTAACATATTTTTGTCTTGCAAGGAAACTCAAGAAGTTTATTTAGGTCAAGACAACCAAATGTGCATGAACAAAACAATAGCACAATCAAGGTGTTGACATCTTCATACAAGTCGACTTCTTATCAAGACAAATCAGGTATGGACCTATTTTTACTTTTTGAATGATTTTAGGATTGCATAAAGATTTTCAAAATGGACCGTACCACTTAAAGCATTTTCAATATTTTATTATAAACTTAGATTTTTCAGATTAAACAAATAAGTTTTGAGGTTGGACATCTCATCTTAAGTTCAAGGTATTCAAATCCCTTCAAAGGTTTTAAAGAAATTGCTTTCTTTCGTCTCTATTAAGGTTTATACACCTTCGCCTGGAGCGCACGATATTAATATTGATTAAGGTGTGGACTGGGCACGTATGTTTATATGTACGCACCCCCCAGTCCCACTTAGTCGAATATTAATCTTAAGCTATGATCAATTGGTTATAACATTTATATGTTATCTAAGAACAAAGGGTACTTGGCATAACGTGTCAATCATAAATTATGCAAAGGATTTAAACATCCTACGCACGAAGGCAACGCAGTTTAGAAACCTAAAACCCATTCCATTCATTGAAAATCTACCATTTACTTAGCCTATCTTTGTCCATCAAAACCACTAAGAAAACCTACAAAATATGGAACCAACCCCACACTTTGAGAAAATAAATTGTTTTAGCCCTTATGGACCATTACAAACCAAACATAAACCATGAAATTGTCTTTACAACCTTCCTGGGACGCAGCCCGATAAAACTTAAAAACTACCCTAATTGGCTTCCGCCGCTGGTGGTTCCCCTTCTTCCTTCTTGTCATCACCCTTAGTAGCCGACGACACCTCGCCTGTCTTTATGCCTTCTCCAGTCAAACCCTTCAAGATAATGCGCTGCTGCTCGATGTCCCATTCCGTATGCTTACCATTCAAAAAGTCCTCCATCATTTGGATCTTGATTTCTACCATACTGACAGCTGCAGACTTCATTAAAGCACCCTTCAAATCCTCAATTTCTTGCAGATGGACGTCTTGGATAGATGACATTCCTTTCATCAAGCTCGCGACCTCATCATTCAGACTTTGAATCTTCTTTTGTGATTCCTCTCTTTCCAAAGTTATCTGCTTCTTTAATTGCAGGGATGCCATCAATAGCTTGTTGTTAAACTCATCCAAAGTAATTACTTTGGACTCCATAGCTCCAAAAGCCTGCAAAAGCAAAATTGGTTAGTAATCTTAAAGTTATTTATTGCAAAACAAATGTATAAATTCTTGCAGGACTTACATCTGAGGCAACAGCAAAGAACCTCTTCCTGATATCTTCGACCTCCATATCTTCAAAAACTCCAATTCCACAATCTCCTTCTCTTCACTTTTTCTCTTCTTTAATCTGGATCCAACAGACGCCGCGGCTTCAATATTCGGCTTGACCGGTGGCTTATTGACAGAGCTCATCCCAACAAACGTTTCCAAGTCTTTTAATGAGAATCCTTGGGTAGACTTAGAAACTGTTCAAAAGAAGGAAAACTCATTGTTTTACAAATAATGAAGAAAGAAACAGAGTCTCAAGCAAAAATCTTACCCGTTGACATCTTGTAAGAAGACAACTCCTGGTTAGAAAGGCGAAAAGCTCCAATTTCTGGAACCTTGAAAGATCTATCCTCCAAAGAGAGCTCTCTCAAAGAATCCAACTTTTTTTTAGAAAACTCCGTTGGTGGAAATAGCTCCGCCCACTTGATATCTGCAAGCAAGAAAAGAGAAAATTATAAGTTCAGTTAAGAAGCAAAGGGAAGTTCAAAGATAAAGATATATACCTCCCTTATTCCATCTCCATGGGATACTGTCATCACAACCTAAAGATTTTCTATCAACAAAAAAATAACGACCCTTCCAACCTCGGTCATTTACAGAAACCTTCAAAAACGCTGTATCAACCCCAGCCTTCGTTTTTAACAGATAACGCTTGGAACCAAAGGACTGCAAATCGTACACTAGAGCCAGTTCATTTAAGCCTATGTCTAAATTATGCTGCTGATTTACTCTCAAGACGCAAGAAAAGACTCGCCATACCATGGGCATTGACTGGGCATATGCTAATTGGGTTCTTTTGAAGAATTCAGACACGAGTGGAGGAAAAGGGTAAGTAAACCCTAAAGTAAAAGGATACTCATAGAAAGCAATCCATGAAGGGGATACGAAATCAACTTTTAAGGAAACATCGAATGGGTGAAAAACAGAGGATTCAGGAAGACATTGGTGATTTTTGAAGAGATCAAGTTGGGAATCATTAAAAACACAAACTTCACTATCAGGATTGGCTAGCAGAACCTCATAAATGAAGTCGCCAGATTCTGCATTCTTGCCTTTACTCAAAGGACTAGGAACCAAATCCTTGGGTTTGGACCACTTCGTCTTTCCCATGATGAAGAATCAAAAGCAGGAAGGAAAAGAAAGAAGAATTATTACCTCGCGTTCTTCACCGCAAAGAGATAGAGAGTAGAAGGCTGTGAAAAAGAAAAAGAAGAAAAGTCTTTTTATTTACCCTAACCACTCAAAGTTCCTATAACCTAGCAACATTCATTGCCCTAGAACTCTACCCCTGTACGCCACGTCCAATCAACCGTCGGAGATTCGTGATTCCGCTAGAAGTCTGTGGAAACTTATCTTTTAACTTATCGTAAAAAGTAAGTTTGGGGGCAATTGTTGTGGGTAAAAATTCACACGACGACATCTTCAAGGATAGCGACGTCCTGATAACTTACAGCCCTGTAAGTATTTATTTTATTTATTAATGATTATGTTAATAAATCTTTTATGCAGATAACAATTATCCAGCATGTGCCAATTCGATGATCGAAGAAGACTTCACAGGGACTTGGTCATATGAAGATAATCATCCGAGTTTTTAGGAAAGTTAGTTAGACTAGCTAGGGTTATCTTATTTACTCTTGTATTTAAAAGCAAGGGGCGGCTCACAAACACACACATTCACAACTCTCAATTGTACTCCGCCATTAGCATTTTTTGTAACCTCAAGCTATCAATACAACCGTTTAGGGATGGTAGGTGTTCAAAAACACCTCCCGAGGTTTTGTGCCGGCGAGTATATTTTCTCAAGGGCTTTCCTCGTATAAACCATTGTTCCATTGATATTTGTCATCTACCTTCAAACAATTTTATTCCATTGCACCCTCCTTTCAATTTCAAGACTAAACGCCTTTTTTGACCAATTTAGTTCTTATTGTTTTTTTTAGGGCAATCGACAAAAATATACCACGTACTTTAGTTTTGGTTACAATTTATGCAATGTACCACAAACTTGCATCTTAAATATACGTACTTTGTCCATTGGTTGCAAATTATGCAACGCACTATTTTTTACCCTAACGGACGTTAAAAAAATAACAGGAATATTAACATGATTTTTTTCTCGTTAAATATACTAACGATTGAACACCAACACAGTTAAAAAAAAACAAATTAACATACTCATTGTTGGTAGTGGTGCCCTAGGCACGTTTAATAAACGTTGTAATTGTTATCATTTATTTCATATCAATAAAGAGATGTTTTGATTATTATTGTTGTTCATGTTTACTTATAATAATCTCCGTCCCTAGTACTTGCTGAGCACTAGTATAAAGGCTAAATGATCATGGGATGATCATGTTAGATTTATGGGTACTTGTTTGGAACAAGGTACTGGACATGACCCGCTCTATGAGATTTATGCCATGGTCTATGTCGTACATATATCTCATATTAGTTATGTCATTTGAATCCTTAGACATGAAGTTATTATAGTCTTCCACTTGATGAACATTATGTTTGACATATTCAAACGCTACTTTTAACCGAGTAGTTATAAAGGGTATGATTGGCATAATCGGAATCCCGTTGGGAAGAATAATAAGCTAAATGGATTTGTCCCTCCTCGGAGAGATGTCAAGCTTGGGCCACTCGTAGGAATGATGTTGATGAAATGTTCGGCCGGACTCAGATGAATTGATTGGATCAATGTCATTTGGATTATCAACATATTCGGAATCGAGAAAGTATTGAACAAAACAAGTTGACTGTTTGACCATGACTTGTGTTCAATGACATCGTGGACAAAGGGATTGTGACATATTCTAAAGGAATGCGAACTTGTATCTAGTTATACTATTTGGGTAGGTATGACGGTTTGCTAGAACCTAATCATATCTTATGGGATCATGTTTGAGCTCATTGCCAACTTAGTATAATCCTAGAGGGTCACACACAATAGAACGAATCTTTAAAAAGGACTATATTGGAATTTTGGAAATTCTGGACATTCTGGGAAGTGGGCGACCGCACATAATGGACTGGGCGGCCGCACACTTAGCTCAGAAATGTACCAGTTTTGTTTCAGAATGTTGTGCGACCGCACAGAGGTTTTTGGGCGGCCGCACAGCACTGTCGGGTGGCAGATTCCTAATTTGATTAGGAAACGAATTTTGGACGGATTTTGACACAAGTTTCCTATTTGGAATAGGTCATACTTGTGTATAAAAGACAAAATTCGGCCAGCACTCAATACGATTGATTTTGTGAGTCTCAAAGAGTTTGAGAGAGGGTTTATTTTGTTCCAAGACATTCTTGGTTGAAGAACAAAATAAAACACAAAATAAATTCCATATAGTTCTTTTGATTGTGAAAAAGTGTTTCACAATTTGGTCTAGCAACCAAGATCAAAGAAGCTCCTTTGATATTCGTTCGAAGTGTGGATACCGCTAGAGGGTGAATTTTATCATCTTACAAAGTTCGTGATTTGTTCGTGATAAAGCTTCAAGATCTCCACCAAGACCAAAGAGAAAATTAATAGCCATCAAAGGTTAGTTTATTCCTTTATTCTTATGTTGTATTTGATTTAATCATATGAACGGATCCATGGCTTTAGGTTTCTTAAAATTTTAAATGCTAAATTCCGCTGCGCATGTTACTTGGAAACCCAACAGTGGTATCAGAGCCCCGTTCATGTTGATTAATTCAATACTTGGATCATGTTATGTGTATATAAATTGTTTATGTGTCTTGCATGATTTGAATATTGGAATATATGTTGTTTATGTGTTATGTGATTTTATGTGGTTTATTGTTTTGCAACTTTAATCGCACGATTCAATCGCAATAAATAAATTATGGTGGATTCAGAATTGTTGATTATTAATTTTGATTGGATCAAAGTTTTAATAATCGGGGAAAAACGATTTTGAGACAAAATTTTCGAACTTTGAAAATTCTGCACATTCTGATGGTACTGGGCGACCGCACAAAACGCCTTGGGCGGCCGCACAGTTTTTGGGCGACCGCACAAGGGTTTTTGGGCGGCCGCACAAGTTGATCAGAAGGTCTGATTTTGGTTGAAAACCAGAATCTGGAATTTTTCGAAAGATTCAACAAAACCAGTAACAGAACCAGTCCAGACTTGCAGATCTGGAATGGGTTTTGGGTAGTTGGTTTGTGTGTGGATTTTGGGGTTTGATTTTCCTATTTGTTTTAGTCTTGTGATTCTAAGATTGGTTCAAGGTTTGGATGGCTAATCTGCATTCATCGAGATTGTGTTTCCCAAACTTGATCGCAATCAAAGTTTCAAAGATAAAACGAAGTTAGAATTATGAAGAGTTCATAATTGCTAAAATTGAGAAACAAAGTTCTTGATTCAATGATTGGAGATCCATGTGGAATTGTGAATGCAATTGGCCTACGTTCATCGAGACCATCTATTGCTTAGTTTCGGCCACATGGACTACTTTCTTGGTTTCTTGAATTAGTGCGGGATTGTGGTTGCCTAATGTCTTAGTTCGACCGCACTTCTTGTTGTCTTAATTTGGAGATAATGAACAAAGTTGAAATAGTCTCATCCTCATAATTATAGAGAAACTAATGACACATAAATATCATGCTTAAATTAATGGAGATTAATTTAGTGGCTAAACTTGATGTGTAACATGTTTATATTATGTGCTCATAAATGTGTTATATGCTATATGTGATGAACCTTCAAAGAAAGTTTTAAGTCCTTTTGCCATACCATGATTAAAACACTTGTTTATACATGAGTAATTTTATGTGGGCTCGCCAAAGCGAGGTGCGTTGATTTTATTCATGTTTGAGCAAGATGAGTGAATAAGAGTTTCCTATGCGTTTAAAATGGTTGGACTTAATTAAGCGTCAAAACAGTTTTGGGCTTAAGGCAAAGATGAGATTTAACATGCTTTTTGAAATTGGATTTCTTAAAGAATCTCATGAAAAGAACTGAGAGTCATATGAGATATGATTGACAAGAGTTGTCTACCTAATTGATTTAATTTTGAGCGGTGCGCCAAAGCGTACTCAAAATTAGATTAAAGCGGGATCTCAACCCATTTAAATTATACTATACATTGGATGTATAAAGAAGGTTGTATAATTTAGTGGGAGTATTTTATTTGAAAAATACATTATTTATCTCTTTAATGAAAATCGGTACTTACTAAATTTTGGAAATTTTTGCATATTTGTAGATAATGACTAATAACACTCGATCAATGTCGTTGCGATCGGTCCTTGAGAAGGATAAGCTCGAAGAGAATGGTACAAACTTTATGGATTGGATCCGTAGCATAAGAATTGTTCTTAGGCAAGAAGATAAGTTGTACATTCTCGATGGGCCTCTCCCCGCTGAACCACCGCCTACTGCCCCTAGGGTAGAAAGAGACAATTACAAGAAACATCGTAATGATTCTAGAGATGTAAGTTGTCTCATGCTTGCTGCTATGTGTTCAAAACTCCAACAAAGTTTGGAACATTTGGAAGCCTATGAGATAGGCGTGGAGTTGAGAACCATGTTTCAAGAGCAAGCTAGGCAAGAGAGGTACAAGACCATTGTTGCATTCACTACTAGCAAAATGAATGAAGGGCAACAAGTGAGTCCTCACTTTCTTATAATGAAAGGTTATGTAGAGCACCTTGAGAAACTTGGCTATCCAATCCCATTGGAGCTAGCCACGGATCTCATTCTTAATTCATTGCCTAAAAGTTATAATCAGTTTGTAATGAATTATAACATGCATGGAATGGATAAGAATCTCTCTGAGTTGCATGGGATGCTCAAAACTGCAGAGATGAAAATTGTGGAGAAAGGTTCTCCCGTGCTCTTGGTTCATGATGGGAAGAAGCTGTTGGGTTTCCAAGTAACATGCGCAGCGGAATTTAGCATTTAAAATTTTAAGAAACCCAAAGCCATGGATCCGTTCATATGATTAAATCAAATACAACATAAGAATAAATGAATAAACTAACCTTTGATGGCTATTAATTTTCTCTTTGGTCTTGGTGGAGATCTTGAAGCTTTATCACGAACAAATCACGAACTTTGTAAGATGATAAAATTCACCCTCTAGCGGTATCCACACTTCGAACGAATATCAAAGGAGCTTCTTTGATCTTGGTTGCTAGACCAAATTGTGAAACACTTTTTCACAATCAAAAGAACTATATGGAATTTATTTTTGTTTTATTTTGTTCTTCAACCAAGAATGTCTTGGAACAAAATAAACCCTCTCTCAAACTCTTTGAGGCTCACAAAATCAATCGTATTGAGTGCTGGCCGAATTTTTTCTTTTATACACAAGTATGACCTATTCCAAATAGGAAACTTGTGTCAAAATCCGTCCAAAATTCGTTTCCTAATCAAATTAGGAATCTGCCACCCGACAGTGCTGTGCGGCCGCCCAAAAACCTCTGTGCGGTCGCACAACATTCTGAAACAAAACTGGTACATTTCTGAGCTAAGTGTGCGGCCGCCCAGTCCATTATGTGCGGTCGCCCACTTCCCAGAATGTCCAGAATTTCCAAAATTCCAATATAGTCCTTTTTAAAGATTCGTTCTATTGTGTGTGACCCTCTAGGATTATACTAAGTTGGCAATGAGCTCAAACATGATCCCATAAGATATGATTAGGTTCTAGCAAACCGTCATACCTACCCAAATAGTATAACTAGATACAAGTTCGCATTCCTTTAGAATATGTCACAATCCCTTTGTCCATGATGTCATTGAACACAAGTCATGGTCAAACAGTCAACTTGTTTTGTTCAATACTTTCTCGATTCCGAATATGTTGATTAATCCAAATGACATTGATCCAATCAATTCATCTGAGTCCGGCCGAACATTTCATCAACATCATTCCTACGAGTGGCCCAAGCTTGACATCTCTCCGAGGAGGGACAAATCCATTTAGCTTATTATTCTTCCCAACGGGATTCCGATTATGCCAATCATACCCTTTATAACTACTCGGTTAAAAGTAGCGTTTGAATATGTCAAACATAATGTTCATCAAGTGGAAGACTATAATAACTTCATGTCTAAGGATTCAAATGACATAACTAATATGAGATATATGTACGACATAGACCATGACATAAATCTCATAGAGCGGGTCATGTCCAGTACCTTGTTCCAAACAAGTACCCATAAATCTAACATGATCATCCCATGATCATTTAGCCTTTATACTAGTGCTCAGCAAGTACTAGGGACGGAGATTATTATAAGTAAACATGAACAACAATAATAATCAAAACATCTCTTTATTGATATGAAATAAATGATAACAATTACAACGTTTATTAAACGTGCCTAGGGCACCACTACCAACAGAAGCCTGGTGCCAAAGGCAAGGGTAAGGCAAAAGTTGTCAAACCCAAGATAAGCAAGGCAAAGGTTGCCAAGGCTTCTGAGGCAAAACCCGATACACAAAAGGATGCAATTTGTTTCCATTGTCAAGAAATTGGTCATTGGAAACGTAATTGCAAGGCTTTCTTGGAAGAGCAAAAGAAGAAGAAGAGCAGCAAGGCTGCGTCGACTTCAGGTATCTATATGATAGATATTCTCCTTTCTACCACTGATTCTTGGGTATTGGATACCGGATGTGGTTCTCACATTTGTCTAAATGTGCAGGGACTAAAGAATAGGAGACTTCTTAAAGAAGGTGAAGTAGATCTACGCGTGGGGAATGGAGCAAGAGTTGCTGCATTAGCCGTAGGGACTTATGAAGTCACTTTACCTTCCGGATTAATTCTTGTTTTGAACAATTGTTATTATGTTCCGGATTTAAGCAGAAATATTATTTCAATTTCTTGTTTGGATAATGAAGGTTTTAAGTTTCTTATTGAGAATAAGAAATTTTCTATTTATTTAAATGATGTGCTTTATGGTATTGCTAATTCATTTAATGGCCTTTATATCTTGGATGTCAAGAATGAAAATAATGTCTATCATGTGAATAAGAAATCTAAACCTAATGATGTAAATCATACTTATTTGTGGCATTGCCGTCTTGGTCATATTAATGAGAAGCGTATCTCAAAACTCCATGGGGACGGACTTTTGGGTTCATGTGACTTAGAGTCATATGATACTTGTGAGTCGTGTCTTCTTGGAAAAATGACTAAGACACCTTTTACCAAGTTGGGTGAAAGGGTAAGTAACTTATTGGGGTTGATACATTCCGATGTATGCGGACCATTAAGTAGCAATGCTAGGGGAGGATTTCAATACTTCATAACCTTCACTGATGATTATAGTAGATTTGGGTATGTTTACCTAATGAAACATAAAAGTGAAGCATTTGAGATATTTAGAATATTTCAAAATGAAGTAAAAAAACAACTTGGCAAAAGTATAAAGGCACTTCGATCAGATCGTGGTGGTGAATACTTGAGTCAAGAATTTGATGATCATCTAAAGAATTGTGGAATAGTTTCACAATTGACTCCACCTGGAACACCACAATGGAATGGTGTGTCCGAGAGGAGGAATCGGACTTTGTTAGACATGGTTCGATCAATGATGAGTCAAGTTGATCTTCCAATATCCTTTTGGGGTTACGCCCTAGAAACCGCTGCTTTCACACTAAATCGTGTTCCAACTAAATCGGTTCAAAAGACTCCATATGAGATGTGGAGCGGAAAGAAGCCTTGTCTATCTTTCATGAAGATTTGGGGTTGTGAAGCTTTTGTCAAAAGACTTGTCTCAGACAAACTTGCACACAAATCTGATAAATGTAATTTCGTGGGATATCCTAAGGAAACTAAAGGATATTACTTTTACAACCGTGAGAACAACAAAGTGTTTGTTGCCCGAACTGGTATCTTTCTAGAGAAAGAGTTTCTCTCTAAAGAAAACAGTGGGAGTAAAATAAATCTTGAAGAAATTCGAGACCCAGAAAATAACATTGAACCAATAGTGGAACAAGAACAAGAACCACAAGGAGTTGTGGAACCTGTTCAAAATACACAAGTAACTCGCAAATTTAGTAGGTTACGATCCGAGCCCGAGAGATATGGATTTCTCGTAACGGATAGTAATGAGGTAGAAATCATTGAGAATGATGAACCGTCAACCTACCAAGAGGCGATGTCTTCTCCTGATTCGGACAAGTGGCTTGGAGCCATGGAATCCGAATTGCAATCCATGCAAGACAATCAAGTTTGGAATTTGATTGATGCGCCCGAAGGTGTAAAAACCATAGGATGCAAATGGGTCTTCAAGAAGAAGACTGACATGGATGGGAAGGTGCATACTTACAAAGCTAGGCTTGTAGCGAAGGGTTATAGGCAAGTTCATGGTATTGACTATGATGAGACCTTTTCACCCGTAGCAATGATCAAGTCTATAAGAATTTTGCTTGCCATTGCCGCATATCATGACTATGAAATATGGCAGATGGACGTCAAAACCGCTTTCCTGAATGGAAAACTCCAAGAGGATGTGTATATGACACAACCAGAAGGTTTTGAACAAGATTCTAAGGTATGCAAATTGCAGAGATCCATCTATGGATTGAAGCAAGCTTCTAGGAGTTGGAATCTCCGTTTTGATGAATCGGTCAAAGAGTTTGGTTTCATCAAGAACGAAGATGAGCCTTGTGTATACAAGAAGATTAGTGGGAGCATAGTGCTATTCCTTATTTTATATGTGGATGACATATTGCTCATTGGAAACGACATTCCTACACTTCAGTCTGTGAAGACTTGGTTAGGAAAGTGCTTCGCAATGAAAGATATGGGTGAAGCCGCATATATTCTTGGCATTAAGATCTATAGAGATAGATCAAGGAGGCTACTTGGTTTAAGCCAAAGTACATACATTGACAAGGTCATTAGAAGATTCCGTATGGAAAATTCTAAGAGAGGCACCTTGCCCGTGTTACATGGAGTTTCTCTAAGCAAGACTCAATGTCCTAAGACAAAAGATGAGCGTGAGAAAATGAATGATGTTCCATATGCTTCGGCAATTGGGTCCATCATGTATGCCATGATTTGTACTAGGCCGGATGTATCTTATGCTTTGAGCATGACAAGTAGATACCAATCCGACCCTGGCGAAAATCACTGGATAGCTGTAAAAGCGATTCTTAAGTACTTGAGAAGGACTAAAGACTCGTTTTTGGTCTATGGAGGAATGGAAGATGATCTCGTTGTAAATGCTTACACGGATGCAAGCTTCCAAACTGACAAAGATGATAGCCGATCGCAATCGGGTTTTGTGTTTATGTTAAATGGTGGAGCTGTAAGCTGGAAGAGTTCCAAGCAAAGTACAACCGCTGATTCTACAACAGAAGCTGAGTATATTGCTGCATCGGATGCTGCAAAGGAAGCTGTTTGGATTAAGAAGTTCATAACTGAACTTGAAGTGGTTCCTAGTATTGCTAATCCAATAGACCTTTATTGCGACAATAATGGTGCTATTGCTCAAGCAAAGGAACCAAGAGCACATCAGAAATCCAAACACATACTTAGGCATTTACATATCATTCGAGAGATCGTTGATAGGGGAGACGTAAATATATGCAGAGTACCTACTGATGACAATGTTGCGGACCCACTAACAAAGGGACTTCCACAAGCTAAACATGATGGTCATGTTAGGTCCATGGGTATTAGATACATGGGAGATTGGACCTAGGGCAAGTGGGAGATTGTTGGTAGTGGTGCCCTAGGCACGTTTAATAAACGTTGTAATTGTTATCATTTATTTCATATCAATAAAGAGATGTTTTGATTATTATTGTTGTTCATGTTTACTTATAATAATCTCCGTCCCTAGTACTTGCTGAGCACTAGTATAAAGGCTAAATGATCATGGGATGATCATGTTAGATTTATGGGTACTTGTTTGGAACAAGGTACTGGACATGACCCGCTCTATGAGATTTATGCCATGGTCTATGTCGTACATATATCTCATATTAGTTATGTCATTTGAATCCTTAGACATGAAGTTATTATAGTCTTCCACTTGATGAACATTATGTTTGACATATTCAAACGCTACTTTTAACCGAGTAGTTATAAAGGGTATGATTGGCATAATCGGAATCCCGTTGGGAAGAATAATAAGCTAAATGGATTTGTCCCTCCTCGGAGAGATGTCAAGCTTGGGCCACTCGTAGGAATGATGTTGATGAAATGTTCGGCCGGACTCAGATGAATTGATTGGATCAATGTCATTTGGATTATCAACATATTCGGAATCGAGAAAGTATTGAACAAAACAAGTTGACTGTTTGACCATGACTTGTGTTCAATGACATCGTGGACAAAGGGATTGTGACATATTCTAAAGGAATGCGAACTTGTATCTAGTTATACTATTTGGGTAGGTATGACGGTTTGCTAGAACCTAATCATATCTTATGGGATCATGTTTGAGCTCATTGCCAACTTAGTATAATCCTAGAGGGTCACACACAATAGAACGAATCTTTAAAAAGGACTATATTGGAATTTTGGAAATTCTGGACATTCTGGGAAGTGGGCGACCGCACATAATGGACTGGGCGGCCGCACACTTAGCTCAGAAATGTACCAGTTTTGTTTCAGAATGTTGTGCGACCGCACAGAGGTTTTTGGGCGGCCGCACAGCACTGTCGGGTGGCAGATTCCTAATTTGATTAGGAAACGAATTTTGGACGGATTTTGACACAAGTTTCCTATTTGGAATAGGTCATACTTGTGTATAAAAGACAAAATTCGGCCAGCACTCAATACGATTGATTTTGTGAGTCTCAAAGAGTTTGAGAGAGGGTTTATTTTGTTCCAAGACATTCTTGGTTGAAGAACAAAATAAAACACAAAATAAATTCCATATAGTTCTTTTGATTGTGAAAAAGTGTTTCACAATTTGGTCTAGCAACCAAGATCAAAGAAGCTCCTTTGATATTCGTTCGAAGTGTGGATACCGCTAGAGGGTGAATTTTATCATCTTACAAAGTTCGTGATTTGTTCGTGATAAAGCTTCAAGATCTCCACCAAGACCAAAGAGAAAATTAATAGCCATCAAAGGTTAGTTTATTCCTTTATTCTTATGTTGTATTTGATTTAATCATATGAACGGATCCATGGCTTTGGGTTTCTTAAAATTTTAAATGCTAAATTCCGCTGCGCATGTTACTTGGAAACCCAACACTCATTTCTAACCCATTTCATCCTTTTGTATTCATCTTCCAAAGCCTTCAACACACCACCGCCGCCACCATTAACGCCAACACCACCACCAAGGTAGTCGCCGGAATCCATGGAAGTCGTCCGAATCCATGGAAGAAAGCTAAGATCAGGGAAAATCCCACCAAGGTAGTCGCCGGAATCCATTGGGTTGTACACCACCATCCGATCCATCTTCTCGACCAGATCTTCCGGCGACGCTTCTTCTTCTCCGGCGACCCTTCTTCTCCGGTAAGGCCATCGTCTCCCAACTCCGACGAGCTTCCACATCTCAGATCGGCCAGATCTGGTCGGAAAAAATCCAAATCCAACTCCTCCCTTCCTCCGGTGGCTGGTTGCTCTTCAGATCTGGATCCTCCGTCTCCGGCGATACTACCCCGTCGTCGCCTCTGACTCCGTCGTTCAAAGGAGGTTGGTGGTGGTGGAGATTTTCTTATTTTTTTATCTGGGTTTGCTTTGGTGGTGGTGTGGTTCAAAACCCGTTAAATCTTTAATGGGGTTAGTTTTGGATTGACCACAAAAGCATTCTGTTAATAAAATTTAACATCATCTAATGGGGTTGCATAAATTGTAAACGAATATGAAAGTACGTAGGATTATGCTGTCAAACTAAAGTACATTATCCTTTTTGTAACTAGAAGCTTGGTACATGGGATAAAGTTGTAATTTTTCCGTTTTTTTTACCAAAACAATACCCAACATTCCCCGATCCTCTAAAAGTTTTGTGCGATCAAATGGTACACAAAGTTGATAGTGGAGATAGATAGTTGTATGGTTGCAACGGCACTAGGTACGCGAGGCAACAACGTATCTGAATTTGGGAGGGTTATCAGTGAGTGTAGAAATTTATTTGTGACCCACCAAATTATTCATTGTCTTTAGTCAGAAGGTTCGGAAATGATGCGACAGACTGTATGTCGAGGGTGGCTAGACAATTTGTTAACCCAACTATTTAAGATGAGCTTCCAATCTTAGTGAAACGCCATCTCCAATCTTTCTGTGTTTGCAACTCACTAATAAAAGTTTCCTTTCAAAAAAATAAAAGGGTTAAAATGACAATTTAGGCCCTAAAGTCATATACGACCCTTCGTAACGGACCCTGATGTTTTTTTTCCCGCCTGATCAGACCTTGAAGTGAAAAAAACTTGACAGTTAAAGCCTTTTTGACGGAATTCGTTAAAAAAAAACTCATTTAAGTAGCATGTGCATTGCACGTGACCAACGAATTTGTTAGTTTGAAGTTGATGTTTCTTTTAAGGGGCTTGATGAAAATTTCAAACTTAGTAGGGTTGAAAATCAAAATAATTATCATTTTAAAAAAATTAATAAAACTTTAACACAAAATAAATAATTATCATTTATTTTCTACAATATTTTACAAAAAAAAAAGAAGATAAAACTAACGAAATTAAATAAATATTTTTTTATATTCACCAATTTTGGTGCAGAATTATTTTTTATCAAAAATATTATAATAATCTCAAAATTGAAACAAAAAAAATTAATTAAATATATGAGCACTTAACTTTTTGAATAATGTATGTAATTTTTCTCTTCATTTTCTTTTATCAATTTTGTACATAAATTAAATTTGTACTATAGTTATATGCATATAGTAATACATTATTACTTTATTAATTATCTATTTGGTTAAAAAAAAAAACTTTTTACCTATTGATTAGAAATAATTACATGATTCAATAACGTAAGTTATGTCTTGTCCTTAAAAAAAATCAAAATCTCCTTAAAAAAAAAAAAAAAGCTGTCTTCATCTTCTTCCATTGTCCAGAAAAAATGCTCATCTTCTTCCTCACAATGCACTGACAGCACCCAACAATACTAAACTTAACACAAGAAAAAAAAAAAAAACTAAACGCCCCAATTTCCCCTTCTTCACAGTCAACCAAGCCAAGTCCAATTAACCTCCCATCTTTGAATCTGGTTAAATTTGTGACAATGAACCAACAATGACCCTTAATTTCGAACACACACTTGCACAAACATGTTCATCGACAAAAATACACTTGAATCTGATCTGGTTTGATGAACAAAAGAAGCAACAAAAATTGGGAAGAGAAATTAGGGCTGTCATCGGGAACCGAGATGTATAAATGTGGAAGTGTCGCCGGCGAAATTGGGAAGAGAATCGTCGGCCATAAAGTGAAGGTGGGGGAAGAAGACGTTTAAGGCAGGGTAAAGAGAAGGGAGGGAAAAAGCCGCCATGGGAGGGGTGGTTTCACCGACAGGGAGAAAGAAGAGACGTGTGGTCAGGTTAAGAGGAGGCAAAAGGGTGTAAAGAGAACCGGGATTTGAGTTTGGAAGGGACGGCGTCGTGGGAAGAGTGGGAGGCATGCATGCGTGGAAAGGGATGATGAAGGGAGTTATAATTTTTTTTTTTCGTTCACCATCCTTTCACTTTTAAATCGTATCTTTAAACCCCTTAAAAATATTAAGTTCAAACTAATCAATCGTTTAATCACGTGCTTGGCACATGGAGACTTAACAAGATTTTTAACGAATTCCGTCATAAAGGCTTTAACTGGCTAGTTTTTTTCACTTCAAGGTCTGATCTTGCGAAAATAAAACATCAAGGTCCGTTACAAAGGGTGGTATATGACTTTAAGGTCTAAATTGTCATTACCAAAAAAAAAATTTGGTACACAAAGTCAAACAATAATAACCAAATTAACAATGAGTCTGTCTTTTTCTTCAAGTGTAGTACTCCGTCCGTCCCACAACTATATGGACAAAATAGGTTTTGTACGAGAATTAAGGGATGAATAGTAGTGGGTAGTTGTTGAGTGTGAAAAGTGGAGTAGGAAAGAGAATGTAGGGTAGAGAATAGTAGGTTGATTGGTGTTGTGAGTATAAAAGTAAAATACGAGAAAGAATGAGTGGAAGGAATAGTGAGGATTCTTTACTATTTTAGGAAAATGTAACTTATCATTGAGACGCCCAAAATGAAAATTTGTTTACATAATTTTAGGACGGAGAGAGTATTATTTACAAATTCTGATTGTTTGAATTCAAAGCCATAAGAACTATTAGTGAGGGGCAATGCTAGGGGCACAAAAGAAATTCACAAAATGTTGGATACAAAATGAGGTGACGATATTTTATTGGTTATAGCGATAATGGACCCAGCACACTCTATTTAAAAAAACTAATAATATTTTGACACATCATTTTGTAGATCAAATTTTGTGGCACTTTTTTTTGTGACTTTATATTTACCCTTAGTGGGTGGGGACAAATTTCTCCACTAAATCATAAAAATATAGTATTATTTTACTATCAACAAATATAGGTGCCGGATTCTTGCATAAATATCCTTTTCTTGGCTTCAATACAACTATCCCTTTTGCATATCCTTTGGAGAGCAAAGAAATGGAATCAATCAGAAACACCAACCAAAAACCCCATGTGATTTGTATCCCATGCCCATTCCAAAGCCACATAAAAGCCATGCTAAAGCTAGCAAAACTCCTTCACAACAAAGGAATTTCCATTACCTTTGTCAACACTGAATTCAACCACAAACGCTTCCTTAAAAAGGGAGCCGGCGCCTTAAACGGCTTGCCGGATTTCAAATTCGTAACCATCCCGGACGGTCTCCCCCCATCGGACCCCGACGCAACACAAGACTTCGGCTTGCTTTGTGAAGCTATCAGAAACGACTTCTTGGGCCCGTTTCGGGAACTATTGGCAAAGATTAACGGCGGTGATGCTCCGGTGAGTTTTATTGTCTCCGATGGTTTCTTGAAGTTCAGTCTTGATGCCGGTGTAGAGTTTGGTATTCCGGTCATGCTGTTTTGGACGATCTCGGCTTGTGCTTTTATGGGATTTTATCAGTTTCGGAATTTACTCGAGAAAGGTTATACACCACTTAAAGGTACACAAATGTTCATATAGTTGAATGAATCCACAACATATGCTAGTGTTTTTTTTTCTTTTCTTTTTTTTTTTCTTTTTTAGCAAATCATACTTCCTCCGTCCCTCTTTAACTTACAAAAAAAATGAGTCGGGTACATTAACTAAGGAAAGATTGAAAAAGATGATATGTTGTGAGTGTAGATGGTTGGGTGGGAGAGAGAAAGTGTGATGAAGAATAGTTAGTGGATAGTTGTTGTGAGTATGACCAATGGATCCCACCATTTTAAAAGTATTAAAATATTTTCATTTTAGGATTTTGTAAGTTAAAGTGAGACAACCAAATGATTTGAGCACATTAATTAAAGAAGTGAAAAATATGATGTGTTATGAGTGTAGATGGTTGGGTGGGAGATAGAAAGTGAGATAGAAAATAGTTACTACCTCTGTTCTGGAGTAAGAGTCTTACCTTCTATTTGCACGGAGATTAAGAAATGGTGGAGAGAAAGTAAATGTTGTGAGTGTAAAAAGGAAAGTAGAAGAGAGAATTGGTGGGAGGGAATAATAAGTTGATTGGTGTTGTGAGTATAAAAGTAAAGTAAGAGAGAGAGAATGAGTGAGATGAATAGTAAATATTCTTTGGTATTTGGGGAAATGGATTCTTACTCTGGGACGTATCAAAATAGAAATTAGGACTCTTACTCTTGGACGAAGGGAGTAGTAGATAGTTGTTGTGAGTATGAGAAGTGATTCTCATTATTTTAATAGTATTAAAATATTTTCATTTTAAAACTTTGTAGATTAAAATGAGACAATCAAATGCAATTTTTATAGATTAAAGAGGGATTGAGAGAGTATACTATCAGCAAGGTGGACCTTTGTGTGTACAGTATTTTATTTTGAGCAAGGTTGAGTCGTACGTGTTAACATAATTTAAAGATAATTTTATTATTTTATTAAAAATTTTAAAATTAATATTATATTTATATACTCCCTCCGTTACAGTTTAAGGTTCTTACTTTCTTTTTTGGTCTGTCTCAGATTAAGGTTTTTAATTGTTTTATTCCATAAATGGAAAAGAATGAATAATGCTTTGGAGAATCTTGCTATCAAAATGTTCATTTAATTACAAAAAAAAACCATTACTTAGCTAAGACGGAGGGAGTATATTAATAATAAAATGGGAGTGACTTGTAGCAAGCCGTCCAAGTTGACTGATGGGTGGAAATGGGAGTGGCTTGTAGCAAGCAAGCCGTCCTAGTTGACTGATGGGTGGAGGTTGAAAACCATGATGTATGGATATTCTTGATTTTCAATGGGGCGAATTGCATTTTGGGCCCCAAAGTTTAGGGGTGTTCCCAAGTCAGACCCCATTCAATCACTATTTACATTTTAGGCCCCAAAGTTGTCATTCTGTTAGCATTTTAGGTCTTTCAACCAGTTTTGTTACAAAAACCCGTTAAATAGGCACGTGCCACGCACATGACACCTAACGGAGGATAGTTTGAAATTGATTTAACTTATAGAGGGTTTACTGCACATTCTTAAATTTAATGGGCTTAAATATTAAAAATTATTTTCCAAAATATTTTAACTACACCCCTCCCCTCTCCCACTCCTCTCAATCGACACCCACACACACGCATACGACGGCGACCTTCCACACCCCACTCCGGCGACCTTCTCCTCCCCACTCCGGCGTTTCCTCTCCCTCCGACAACCGTTCTCCGCCCCCCTTCCCTCGGACAAACTCCGATCAATTTCTCTAATCTCCTCCGACGCCGATCAATTTTGCGTCGTTGCTTTTGGGGATTTCGTTGGCGTTGATGTTGTGTGGATCTGTTACGTTCTTTATCGGATTCTTGTTGATGCCTTGGGTGCTTGGATTGGTGATGATTTTCTATGTGGTTGGGATTGTTTCCAGTTTGGGGGAGGTGGGGGAAGGTGGCGGTGTGGTGGGTGATGGGTATGGTGGAGTCTATTGGTGATTCTGCAGGTACATGAACATATCCTGCAACGGCGACATCTGATAATTTCCCTGGTTGTTCATCTGCGCCGACGACGATCCAAACGCGCCGCCGTCGTCCATGTAATTGAACACGTTGTTGTATTTCTCCCAATCGCTCAACTTTTGCTCACTCTGCACCTCGAATTCCGGAGTAGGTGGTGGCCGGAGGAAGAAGGGGTTGAACGGGTTTGATTACCCCCATTTTCTGTGGGTTTTTCTTGGATGATTTTGATTGGTGGTGCCGTGGTGGGAGGGCAGCGGCGGTGGTGGTTGTGAGATGGTGGTAGTATGGAGGTGATGATTTGCTTGAGCATATTTTTTTTATTTTTTATTTTTGAAAGATGTTGGAGCCGATTTGCTTGAAAAGTTAATACTCCTCTGTCCCTCTTTAACTTACAAAAATTGGGTTTGACACATTAATTAAGGATATTTTTTTTTTGAAACACATTTTCTACTAAGAAAACTATAACAATGTCTAAAAAATAAGTATAATATATATATAGTTTTTTAGAACTCATTTGTGTTTTTTTTTTAAAAAAAAAAAAAAGAAAAAGAAAACCTCAAAAGGTCAGAGAACACCTAATCTAAAATTTACATTTAAAAAATAATTATTAATATTTAAGCCCATATTTGTTAATTATTTGGAAAATAATTTTTAATATTTAAGCCCATTAAATTTAAGAATGTGCAGTAAACCCCCTATAAGTTAAATCAATTTCAAACTATCCTCCGTTAGGTGTCATGTGTGTGGCACGTGCCTATTTAACGGGTTTTTGTAACAAAACTGGTTAAAAGACCTAAAATGCTAACAGAATGACAACTTTGGGGCCTAAAATGTAAATAGTAATTGAATGGGGTCTGACTTGGGAACACCCCCTAAACTTTGGGGCCCAAAATGCAATTCGCCATTTTCAATGTGGTGATCCAACTTGTCAATTTAGAGCATCTTTGTAAACAATCCAACCCAATCCAATCTACTAATAAAATAACATTTCTCTTTTATCTACATATACAATCTACAACCCCAATCAACTTCCTCTCTTTTTATACTTTATCCACAATCCAACTCAATCCAATCCAACCCAACCCAACCCAACCCAATCCAATCCAATCCAACCCAACCCAATAAATCTTTTATTCTTTTTTATATTTTTATCATTCATATCACTAATATTAATTTTAGTTATCCTTTTCATTTTTCTTCATAGATTTATACAAATTATTCATATCACTAAAATTGTAACACACAAAAAAAAAAAAACTCCCTTTGTTCCAATGATCTTTAAATTTTTTCGCAGTTATTACGAAAAACAACTTTGAGCAATAATCAACTTAATATTATTAGTAAAAAATGCTCCATAGTAATGGTAAAAAAATGTGAAAATCATTTTGAGACTGAGAAAGTACAATATATGAAAATAAATAAACATATGAAATTGATAATTGAACGACATAAACCGACCTGGTTAAATGGGACCCATAAACTCTGGGCTCATACACCATAAGGACCCGTACAATAAGGCCCATCTTCTCATATGCCGACGTCACTTAGGCCAGACAGGCAGACCTCGACTAGGCCGAGTTTAAGAAGCCCAAGTTTATAGGTCGACGTCAGTAAGGCTGAGCAGGCAGTCTTTGCCTAGGCCGAGTCCGAGCAGTTTAATCCCTAACCGGCTTCCGTGACAAAGCCGAGACAGCTGACGGGACGACTTACACCGTATGCCGCCTTCTATCGGGGATTCACTTGTAAGGTTATACTACAACTCTAAGATTGAGAGTCTTTATCCAAACAAGGATAACTCTCCTATCAGATAACAGGGCTTAATCCATCCTTATCAGGAGTCTATCTCCAAGGAATATGAGTCCTACATCACCACGGGCTTCCTGGCTTTCCTAACAAGTCAGAACTCATATACCCATGCCTATAAAAACAGGTCCTCTACACAGGAACGGGTAACGAACTCTTGGGCCTTGACTAGTCCATTGATTTCTCTCTTCACAGATCACCCGTGTCACGACCCGAAACCCCGTCTCTATTTTTCTTAGTATTAAATAATTATTTAGTTATTGACTTGCTTAATTATTTAATTAATTGATAAATTTCGTGTGCAATTTTTGTGAGTTATAATATTTTATGCCTAGCATTTAATTGATTTTGTGCTAGTATAGAATTGTTGGGTCTTAATTGTTAGTAGGAAGTATTAGTTTTGGGTAAGTAGTAGAAGAGGGGGCTAAGTGTAAAATTTTGAATTATTTCACCTTCTCCCTCACCTCACCTTACCTCCCTCCCTCACTCACTCCTCTTCCAGCCATTTCTCTCTCTCTCCTTGGGTATTGAAGGTAAAACTCTCTTCTTCCTTCTCTCTTCATTTCATTCATCTTCCCCCATTTTCCTCTCATTGTTCATGTTATACCAAATGTCTAGATCGTCGATAGGTTCGTGGGAAGCTCAATAGAAGTTGATTTGGTTGAGTTTGGATTCCTTTGAGGTAAGTTACTAAGCCCCCCTTTAGCTTCAAAATTGGTCATTTATGTTTTGTGTGAACATTGGATGATGATTTAATGCTTAGTTGTGAATTTAAATGTTGATTTGTATCTTTGATCATAATTTTGTGAAATTTGAGTATTTGAATCATCCTTTGGTTTGGGTTGTTTAAATGTTGCTAGATGGGTTATTTTAGGCTTAGAAGTTGTTTTGGCACCTGGGTAATTTAGATGGGAGTGTTGGTGTTGATTTGGGGTGAAATGGTGATTTTTGATATTTATTTTCGGGTGGAAGAACCCAGGAGGAAGATCTGGGTTCACTGAATATTCTTGGAGGCGCGCGCATCCTTTGATATGAGGCGCGCGCACCCTCCTCTTCACCAATCTGGAATTGCCCACTGTCGGATGGAGGCGCACGCATCAATTTATTGGAGGCGCGCGCACCCTTCCCATTTCAAATCTTCTATTTGTGACTAATCTCAGGAGGCGCGCGCATCCCTTTGTTTGAGGCGCGCGCTTCCCCTCCCCTGTTCTGGTAATTGCTCGTTTTTCGTTCAATCTTCGGTAAGTCATAACTTTCTCACCCGGACTCCGTTTTAGGTGTGTAAGCTATCGTTTTAAAGCTCTTTTTGAGTACTTCGAGATGATCGGGTTTATTAAAATGAAATGTCTAAGTATTGGTTAAGAGTGTTGGTTTGGGTCCGTTTGTGATCATGATTGTAATGTGTTAAGGTGTGTAACCATTGTGCTCTTTTTGAGTAACTTCATGTGTGATGTTGTTGTTGATTGATCTCTTCATGAGAATTAGTTTGCATCCCTTGTGATGAATTTGGCTTGGTTTCCTACTTTGGAATCAATGCCCCATTGTTGTTTCAAGCGAGTATTTATTACCATGTGCTTGTATAGAGTCCAGCTGGCATTGTTGTGTTTGTTTTGGGCAGTGATGTATATTATAATGGCACGAGCCGAGTCCAGTATAATGTACTTCACTGGTAACCCAGTTTCCCCATGTTCAGTGGCCTTGAGTGGGATGCCCCTTCCCGTGATCGTGGTTGGGATGAGCTAGCTCCTATGGTGAGTATTCTAGCTATTGGCTTGGGGGTATGACTATGTGTTATTTCCCCCACTACTGGTTGTTGTTGTTACTTGGTTCCGGAACCGGCTTCAGCTCGTTCATGCTGCTCAACGGACTCTTCTCAAAGGATGGTGTTCCGTTTATAGAACCTTGGCTCAGTATCCACTTATGAGTGTTTATTTCCGCATTATGTGTTATGTGATGAGTGGACTATATCTTTTGTGATATATGCATATGTGAATGCCTATTGATTGTTCCTTTGTGATTATCATGTTGGCATGAAATGTAGTTGCATATTAGTAGCTTACTGAGATTTTTTCTCACCCTTTAATTGTTTACTGTTTTAGATAAGGGCGTGCATCCGGGATAGGTCACTTATCACAAGGAAGGCGTCGAGGTGGTAAATTCTTTTGGGGTATGTTTGTAAATGCTACATTATGTAAATGTATAACCTTAATGGGTAGTGTATCCGTGACTTGATCCTGTAACACCTATTTTTGGATAATGTTGGTGTTCATTCTTTTGTATAAGTTATTGTAGGCCTTCGTACCAAGTAATTTAGTTGTGAAAGTTATTTGAAAGTAAAGTGGAGGTTTTGCACTCCAACGTGGATTTCGTTTATCTTTATGATAGTTTTCGAAAAGTTTTTGTTAAATGTGATTTATGACGTCTTCCGTGCGCGTCCCGAGCGTGGGGCCATGTAGGACCACGGGTACGGGGCGCGACAACCCGAATTCTTACTCTCACGCCGGAGGGCCTTCGCCGGTGAAGCCCCGGCTAGTTCACGTTTGTTCATTGTGTGCAGATTCCGGACACGAAGATATTCTTTGCTAGGATTATCCGAACCACTAGACGGAGGGCTGATCCAACACGTTTCGTGCAGCATCAGTTTGGTTCCATTGCCTGGAAACGTTGTTTGGAGAACTCTTCCATTCGGAAAACTGCAAATTCACCATGTCCAAAGTCCTTACTGACGGACAGGAAGCGAGCGTCAGTCCCGGCGCCAGCCGGAACCCGCCGCCGCCGAACATGGCAAACAATAATGCGCTGAATCAAGGTCTCCCTCCCCCCCCTCCGGGACATGGAATGCACACTCGCTCTAGAGGCCCGCCACCTGAGATTACTCATCAGTATGGGCGACGTAGGCGAACTATATCACGTCCTCTACCTACCGAAGCTGGCCCATCTAGGCCCTCCCTCATTGATCGAAGGGTATTGCTACAACAGAACCTTACTACCCTTCAGCAATTAGCTGATGCCCAGCTAGCTCTCTTGGAATTCGATCCGGGTCACTCCCTAGCTCCTTTCATTCAACCGACTGACAATAGAGAGGTCAGGAGAGACGGCGAGATAAGCGAACGTAGGGAAGACCTTCCAGCTGATGGCCGAAGTCGTCAGGATCCACCTGCACCTCCCCGAAGGAATCGAGCCGCCCCACCTAGCCGACTTGATGGTCGGCTCGGTCCGGTCAATCCTGATGAAGGAGATCTGAGAAATCAGATAAACCGAAGAAGGGAGCAGGACGCAGAGTCACCGGGTGTGAGATATCTGGGAGAAAGAAGAGTATGGCAAGACCAAGAGCAAAATCCGCCCAGACGAGAGCCACCTCGTCGCACTCCGCCGCGACGACACCGAGAAGATCCGGACGTCAGCCGAGTCGTGGGAAGAGGTCGAGATAGAGAAAGAGACCGACCTAGAAGTTCCCACAACAGCTCGGGATTCAGTGAACAGGTCATAATGGACCTACGAGAAAGGATTGATAATATAGAGATGAATCAGGGGCATAGGAAACTAAAGACCGACTATGACACAATGCGTCCATTTGCCCAATGGATTAAAGACTCTCCACCCTCTCCACAACTGAAGCTCCCTCATTTGGAGAAATACTCTGGCAATACTGACGCCATGGATCACCTTCAATTCTTTGAAGGAATGATGGCTCTCCTATCTAACAAGGACGACGTGCTTTGCAAGGCCTTTGCTAGTACGTTACATGGGGCAGCCAGATCCTGGTTCATGGACCTGGAAAGAAAGAGCATCGACTCTTTCTCTAAGTTGAAGACGAGTTTCTTAGAATACTTCGCCACGGCTGGGGCCAGGAAGAAGAGGTTATCAGACTTGGCGAACATTGTCCAAGGGAAGAGCGAGTCGACCATGAGCTTCTACAACAGGTTCAGGGACTTGGCCGATTCAATAGAAGAAAGACTTACTGACAGGGAAATCATAATGTGCTTTTATAATGGGCAAAGGTCAGAGGACCTTACCTACGAACTGTCAGTAAGAGAACCTCTCACCAAATCTGAGTTATATCAGATGGCTTATGCTACAGCCAATGCTGAGGAAAAGAAGAAATTGTTGTCCGGGTAGCGAGATCGAGATCACGGAAAAGAAAGTCGGCCCACTTCAGACTCGGCACAAGGCACCAACGGAGGGGGAAACAGAGGAAAAAATAGAACCCGAGGTACCGAGGTCTTTACACCTCTCACAAAGCCGATTTCTGAGATAATGACCCTGGTCAACTTACCGGACCCAAAGCCTCTAAGAGACAATCCGAAATTTCCCCGGGATTCGAGCAAATACTGTGCTTATCACCGGGACAATGGGCATGAGACCGACAATTGCTTTGCCTTGAAGAAGATACTGCAGTGATGGGCCGATCAAGGAAAGTTGGATGAGTTCATAGCCAAAAAGGATAACAAGCGCCCGAGGGAAGACGAGAGAGATGGTGGCCGAGACGACAGACCACCCCGGTCAAAGTTAATCGGCGTAATCCGGGAAGAAATCCCTTCGAATACACGGCTAAGGGAACAAATCCACGAGCTTAGTAAGGTCTACCACATTCCCCCGTGGATCCATAAGGGAGAGGAGGTGATTAGTTTCTCCCCAAACGAGTTGGCCGGAAACAGGGCCATGAGGGAACATCCTTTGGTCATCACCGGACGGATTGATAATTGTGAGTCAGAAAGACTACTTATAGACTCGGGGGCCGCCAAAGATGTGCTATACTATAAAACCTTCAAAGGGATGGAGCTGCCGGATACCATGTTAGTTCCTTACAATGGGAGATTAGAGGGTTTCACTAATCATAAAGCCGAGGCTAAAGGGACGGTGGACCTACCATTGGAAGTCGGCGACTACCCTTACAAGGCGTCAGCCACAATCACTTTCATTGTTATGGACCTGGCTAGTGATTATCATGCCATCCTCGGCTCACCTAGTCAAGGAAAATTGGGAATGGTTGCCTCTCTGCCTCACCAAAGGGTGAAATTCCCAACTCCAGAAGGAATAGGATTTGTCCTTGGAAACCCAAAACACTTCTTGGAACATGTCATGAGGTCCAGAAAAACCAAAGCTCGTATGGAGATTGACACGCCGGAAAGGAACATCGTCATATCCAAGTCAACCACGGCAACAACATCAGCTCCCAAGATAGGTATGATAACAGTGGAAACGTTGGAAACGTCCGAGGAACCTATGTCACTTGATGGCAAGACGACTGAGGGAGGCGTCACTTATGGATTGGATGGCTTTGGATCTATATCCATGAACATAAATCAAAACGAACCAAGTTCCTCAGGCCTCACTCTCGTCCAGAATGCAAAGGCCACAGAGCCCGCAACCATAGAGGTCGATATAGACAAGCTCCCAGATATGGGAAACCTGAGCTTGGAAGGCGAAAGAAAGAGCCCGGATAACAAAGAAAAGAGGATCAAGCAAATCAATGTGGAAACTTTGGAATTCAGGGAAGGACCCGAGCTGAGACCGATCGATCAGTTGGACGAGATCATCATTAACCTTGACTACCCCGAGCAGAAAATAAAGATTGGGAGACAACTTCCCCAAGAAGAGAGAGAGGAACTCATCACTCTGCTCAAAAGCAACTTGGATGTATTTGCATGGAGGGTAGAAGACATGGTTGGAGTTAAAGAAGCCGTAGCTCTTCATAAGCTAGAGGTCGACAAGTTTTTTAAACCAATCAGACAAGGAAGAAGGGCTTTCTCCACCGAGAAAGAGAAAGCAATCGAGGCCGAGGTGGATAAACTATTAAAGGCCGGGATCATCCAAGAAACAACATACCCGGAATGGTTAGCCAATGTCGTGATGGTGAAGAAGCAGAATGGGAAGTGGAGAATGTGTGTTGACTTCACAGATCTTAACAAGGCATGCCCAAAAGACAGCTACCCGCTTCCCAGGATCGACAAGTTGGTGGACTCCATTGCCGGACATCAAACTCTGAGTTTTCTGGATGCTTATTCCGGTTACCACCAAGTCAAGATGGCCGAAGAAGACATAGAGAAAACCGCCTTCCAAACAGCGGGAGGAAATTACTGTTACGTGATGATGCCTTTCGGCCTCAAGAACGCCGGTGCAACTTATCAAAGGATGGTGAACAAGGTGTTCAGATCCCAGATCGGCAGAAACATGGAGGCTTACATTGACGACATGGTAATAAAAACCAAGTCAGGAAGCCATGTCCCGGATCTAACGGAGACCATAAGGAATCTAAAGGAGAACGATATGAAGCTCAACCCTAGTAAATGCGTGTTCGGGGTCACAGCAGGCAAGTTCCTCGGTTTCATGGTATCCCAGCGCGGCATTGAGGCGAACCCGGAGAAGATCCAAGCCTTGGTCGACATGAAAGCGCCGACATGCATAAAGGAGGTTCAAAGATTGAACGGAAGAATAGCCGCCCTAGGAAGATTCGTTTCCAAGTCGGCAGAGAAATCACTTCCTTTCTTCAAGTCTCTAAAAGGAACTAAAGACTTCATCTGGACCAAGGAGTGCTCGGAATCGTTCAAGCAATTAAAAAAGTACCTAGGCTCACCCCCTTTACTCAGTAGTCCGATCGTGGGAGAAGCACTCTCGGTATTCCTGGCTGCAACAGACAGGGCCGTAGCAGCCGTATTAGTGCGCGAAGACAACGGGATCCAGAAGCCAGTTTACTATGTCAGCAAAGCATTATCAGAAACCGAGAGCAGATATTTTAATGCCGAGAAGATAGCATACGCCTTGGTCATCGCCGCTAGAAAATTGCGCGCATATTTCTCTGCTCATCCCATCACGGTCTATACAGATGCCCTGCTAAGAAAGATACTTCACAAGATGGACAGTTCCGGCAGACTACTCAACTGGTCTATAGAATTGATCGAGTTTAACATAACTTTTAAACCGAGGAAGACATTGATGGCGCAGCCCCTGGTAGATTTTCTGGTCGAGACCGCGTTCTCAAGCGAATATACGCTGACCACCCGGAAGAGGAAATTTCCCATGGACAGAGAACCTCTAGAAGCGCTCCCACAAGATTGCTGGATCTTATATACAGACGGGTCGACAACCAAAGATAGAAGTGGGGCAGGAGTGTACCTAACCAGTCCAGGCGGTGAACATGTAGCACGGGATTTCATCAGATTTAAATTCCCAGCTTCTAACAATCAGGCCGAGTACGAGGCCTTGATCTTGGGAATAGAAAGGGCGAAGTTCTTTGGTGCCAAAAAACTGATAGCTTACAGTGATTCCCAACTCGTGGTGAACCAAGTGAAAGGAGAATATAACACCGAGAACCACATGCTGACTAAGTACCGGGATCTCGTCTTAAGTATGACCAAAAACTTGGAGTTTTGGGAAATCAGGCAAGTAGCACGAGAGCACAATCAGGAGGCCGATTTGTTGTCAAAAATGGCCACGTCAGAAGAGACCAACCCACTGGTCATCTATGCCGACCAACCTGCCTACGAGAGACTAGAGATCCTTATTCTGGATGATGAAGAAAGAACCTGGATTGGAGACTACAAGGACTACATTACGGAAGGCAAGTTACCGGAGGACGAGATAGCGGCCAAAACAATAAAGAGGAAGTCGGCTCGATACGTAGTCTGGAACGACATTCTGTACCGCAGGTCATTCTCCAGACCTCTCCTGAGATGTGTCTCCTCTAAAGACACCCAGAAGCTGTTGGCCGAGATACATGAGGGAATCTGTGGAGGACACCCGGGGGCCAGAACCCTTGCCGATAAAGTGATCACACTCGGTTATTACTGGCCTAACTTAAGGGAAGAAGCCCAAGCTTATGTGAAGAAGTGTGACAAATGCCAGCGTTTCTCAGACCTGCCCAAAGTACCGCCAGTGGAGCAAACCCTCGTCATACCGACATGGCCATTTGATATGTGGGGAGTCGACATCATTGGGCCTTTCCCTTTAGCCAAAGGAAGCAACAAATTTGTTATTGTAGCAGTTGACTATTTCACGAAGTGGGTAGAAGCTAAGCATTTGGCCAAAATCACAGAGGAGAACGCCATCAATTTCATCCATGACTATATCTAGTGTCGGTTCGGTGTACCTCATACTATCGTGACCGACAATGGACTCCAATTCTCGGACGCCTTCACCGAGGAATTGGGCAGGCTTGGAGTTAAGCACAAGAAATCATCCGTCAGCCACCCTCAAGGTAACGGTCAAGCCGAAGCAGCAAACAAATTGATATTGAAAGCCCTAACAAAAGGCCTAGAAGGAAGTCAAGGAAAGTGGCTGGACGACCTTCCCCTGGCTTTATGGGCAGTTCATACAACCACTCGGGGGCCGACTGGGGAGACTCCCTTTGCATTAACTTACGGATCAGAGGCTATGGCACCAGCCGAGATGGCCTTGCCGACCTTCAGGGTATCCAATTATGACGAAGTGGCAAATGAATACAACCGACTCCTCGACTTAGATCTGGTTAAAGCAAAAAGGCTGACGGCTCAGTTAAGAATGATTAATTACAAGCAAAGGACTAAAGCCTACCATGACAGTAAAGTAAAGAAGAGAGTTTTTGATGTCGGCGACTGGGTACTCAGAAAGATCGAGTCGACACACTTGAAAGCCCAGCAAAACAAACTCTCCCCCAATTGGGAAGGGCCCTACATTGTCACTCATATCATCCGAGAGGGGACCTACATGCTCAAAACTCCGGAGGGAAAAGAGTTGAAACACCCTTGGCACTCGGAGCACTTGAGGAAATACTATCATTAGTACCTCGGTATTCTACCTACTTTTTATTTTCTTAGATTTACTTTCTAAATTATATTTTATAGCTTAAATATGTCTAGTTTGATTCTCCTATAAATAAAATTTCCTTTTACAAAACTTTTATTGTTAAAAGCACAATCCCGGCATCACTTAGCCATGTCGATGTAATAAAAACCTAGCTCTAACGGCTAGTGCTCTCAAATTTGGGTTGTGATTATTACATCTAGTCCCCATAATAATTTGAGACTAGCCAGTAGTTAGTCCTTAGCAAACCGAGCTCCTAAATGCTCGTCCCGATGGTGAACGACCACGGCCTTCTAGCATAGCTTAACACGGCTATAATCAAAACCTAGCTCTAACGGCTAGTGCTCTCAAATTTGGGTTAAGATTATTACATCTAGTCCCCATAACAATTTGAGACTAGCCAGGAGTTAGTCCTTAGCAAACCGAGCTCCTAAATGCTCGTCCCGATGGTGAACGACCACGGCCTTCTAGCATAGCTTAACACGGCTATAATCAAAACCTAGCTCTAACGGCTAGTGCTCTCAAATTTGGGTTAAGATTATTACATCTTGTCCCCATAACAATTTGAGACTAGCAACGAGTTAGTCCCAGCAAAACCGAGTTCATAAACACTCGTCCCGGCCATAGTGGTGGTGAACGACCACAGCCTACAAAGGGCCTCGACCAGGCTAAGCAACGTCTCCTCACACCAAACAAAGTTAAGACGTCTCAAGCAGAGATAGAACATTAACAACTGTCGAGACAAGTGACGAGACAATACTTGTCAAGTGTTTACGCCTCCCAAATAACTATGGGACCTAGGCATACACTTTCAAGAGAAAATAAGTGTTTAGACTCCCCGTCACTCTGGGCCGAGTCGTACAAATACTTAAAACAAACAAAATATCAGGTGTTTGCTCCCCCAAGTACTCTGGACCGAGCCATACAAATACTTGAGTCATTACAAAAGAAAAATTGTTCCAGACTAACAGGCCTCCTACCCAAACTAATCAAGGCCCTCTCATGTTTCTTCCTCCACCTGCACAATCAAGTCGTCTAGATTCCCTGCTTCAACCGGAGGAGGGACCCATTGAGGATTTCCAGCCTGGTGGTCTCGGCTCCTGATCACCCTCAAACCCTTGTCAGAATAAGGGATCTGGGAATGAGCAGCACGAGCTTCAACCCCGTAAGCATCCTGATTATAGAGCCGGGCAAGCTTGTCAAGAGTGATGTTAACTTCAGGGTCGATCCAGAGAAGCCGAGATAGGTTGAACCATGCATCATTGTAAGTGCTCCCTACCTCATCCTGAACAGCTGCCCTCATCTCCGGCCCCTTTTTGAAGGCCTCGACAGCCTCGCCTCTCGACTTGGGATGCTCTCCTCCATCTGGTCAAGACTCGCCTCGACAGCGACCTTCTCAAGCATTAGGCTCTCAGCTCGTTGGCGCTCTTTTTCCAAGTCGGCCTTAGAAATATCGGCTTCCTCTCTGGCCGTCCTGACAATTGTCTCGGCCCTTCGAACAGCTTCAACCGCATCCGCCGACTTATCAGCTGCCTTCTTCAACTCAACCTCAAAAAATAGCTTCTCCCGCTCAAGTTTCTCTACCCTCTCCTTAAGCTCGGCATTAGAAGCACGCAAAGTCCCAACCTCGTCCTCAAACTTCTTAGCGTTACTCACAGCTAGCTGCATCAAGGCATACTCGTGTTGGGCAGTGGAAGCCAGCTGCAAAGGAGAAAACAGTATGGCAGAGTATTAGAATCAAAAGTAAATAGTCAGAAAAACTAAGGAAGCGTGAAAATACCTCGCTGATGAGTAAACCTTTCCGGTTCCGAAGCTGAGTGGAGGTCGGCCTAGTGTCTATCAACCTTTGAGCAGTTCTCTGATTCATGGCCCTCTTGATAACAGCAGCACCAAGCCTAAGAGTGGGGCCAGAACGGACAGAGTCGTCAAGATCAGGGATGATCATCACATTTCCAAGAGCATTGGCTAGTTCGTTAATTTCGGCTTCAGTAGGAGCCGAGGCCGAGGCCGAGCCACGATTTGAGGGAGTCCTCTTGGAAGGAGGCTCAGAAACATCCCCAAACTCTTCTAACGGCCTCTTCCCCCGACGGCCCACTTGATCCACTTCGACCTCAATCTCATCGTGCTGGCCTAGATCCTGTTCCGGTGCAGGGTTAACTTCCACCTCAACCTCCCTTTCCACAATCTCGATGTCGTCCCCTCCACCCGCCTCTACCTGGACGACAGATGGACCAGTAGGAATGAGGGCGACACCTTGGGCCTGCAACGCCTCTTGCCGGGCCACCATATCAGCATGACGTTTTTCAATGCCCCGGGTGCGCGACAGCTGCCTCTTCCTTCTCGCCGCCATGGCGGGGTCAAGCTCCTCGGCGTCAATGATCTGGTGGTCGTCCATCGAAAGATCTGCACAAGTTAAAGGAGACGGTTAAGGACGATAATAAAGCAAAACAGGAAAGGGGTAAGTATCAAAGGAAAAGGCATTACATCCTATTATATCTCGCGACAGGAGACATTTGTCATTCTCGACTTTACAAACGTCATACTCCGAGTGAAAAACAAAACCGGGATGTACCACCCAGCCCGGAAACCGTCTTCCTCTCTCCACCACAACTCTCGGCATAATACCGCCAATCGGGCCCCTCATCAAACCGGCTTGAACATGATATTTGAAATCTAACTCGGTCTTCCCCCAATCAAAGGTAGACGATGCGGCAAACTCTTCCAACCTCCTTATCAAACTGGCACTCCAGGAGGGCCGATGTACGGCTTCAGGCCTCGCCGGACCTTTGTCAGGGCCCAAGAATTCCCATCCGAGTCGGCTCTCAACCTTGATAACGTTGTTATTCCAGCCGGTTACTTTATTCACAACATTGGATATGGGAATCATAAGTTTAGGCTTGTGGGGGTCGGATTTGCTAGTAATGGTTCTGGAAGAAGAGTTATAAGACGACTTGAAGAAATGGTAAAAAGCCGACATACGAGGCTCAAAACCAAGGCTACGACAGAGAATGATGAAACCAGTAAGATACCTCACGGCATTAGCGCCCAGGTGAGCCGGCACAATATTCCACTCTTCCATGTACTCGTTAATGAAAGGATCCAGGGGAAGGCGAAGACCGAGCAAAATAAGAACAATGGTATAATAAGTAGTCATATACGAACATAAAGATTTACGTGGTTCACCAACTTGGCTATGTCTGTGGAGGAAGAATATATTACTTTCAATATAATTACAAAAGACAATCTCTCTAATCTAGTTGCACGAATTAATAAGTCTAATAATTCCGTCACCCCAAATTTTAGATCTCTACTAGTAACTCTCAAAGATGAACAAGTCATTTTTTTTTATATATAAATACGATGCTGCAAAAAATGTGTCGGATCAGCCCTTCGTCTAGCGGTTCGGATAAATCCAGCAATGAGAACTTCCTCGTTCGGATCTGCGCAGAATGAACAAACGTAAACTACGTCGGGGCTTCACCGGCGAAGGCCCTCCGGCGTGAGAATAAGAATTCGGGTTGTGTATGAAATGGAGAGAAATCAATTGACTATAGTTTTGAGCCAAAAGAGTTCATTACCCGTTTCCTGTATAGAGGACCTGTTTATATAGGCGTGGGTGAATGAGTCCTGACTTGTCAAGTAAGACAGAATGCCCGTACTGATCTAGGACTCGTATTTCTTGGAGATAGACTCCTGATAAGGATGATGATATCCCAGTTATCTTGTAGAAGAGATATCCTTGTTTAGATAAGGATTCTTGATGCTAGAGTTGTAATAGAACTCTGTATACAAGACTCCCTATGATTATGGGAGGTTTCTGATGTAACTCGGCCCGTCATCTAACCCGGCCCTCTATTGAGTCCGACTAGGGATTAGGCTTCTTGAACTCGGCCTAGGCAAGGGCTGCCTGCTCGGCCTAATTGATGTCGGCCCTAGCCCCAATCTTTATGGGCTTCTCGATACAGGCCTTTAGGTGTGTGTGCCCAATGTTTATGGGTCCCATTTAACCAAGTCGGTTTATGTCCCTCAGTGGCCCCCGAGTTTCTATCTCGGTGTGCCGAGTAGGAACTGTACTGCACTGATTACAACATTTATTGTTGATTTGACATTCAGCCGCCAAATCCTTCGCAGTTTAGATTTCCTGATGTCATCTTGATTTACTTCAGATGAGATCATTATTCTTCTTGGAAAACGAAGCCTTCATTAATTGCTCTCCCATTATAAGTAATATAAATAGTTTCTCACCCCTTCACATTCCGGTAGTACACAAGAGATCAGTCCCTTGGTATTTTGTTCAAAAAACACTTTCTTTCCTTTTCAAGATTCCCCAAGAAATTTCAGGATGGCCCCAAAAAGATCATATGATGATGCATTCCCCGAAGAAGTGGGTTCGGATTCAGAGAGCCAGGCTTCGTATTCGGATTCATCACGTAGAAATGATTCTTCATTTCCTTCGAAGCGCCGTTCATTTTTTCTGGCGGAGGAGTCACCGTCCGACAGTAATGAAGAATTCTCAGAGCCAGACCCAATCTTCAGTGATAATGAGTTCTCGGACAGTGAAGATGGCGATTCTGATGGAAGCAATGGGGAGAATAAGGACAAAGATGAGGATGAGGATGACAGAGGTGATACTGAAGTTGATGATCAAGGATACGACGGTGATGAAGAAACGGAGGATGGCGATGAAGATAAAGATCAAGATCTCTATTGAACCTTTAATTAGTTTGTCTAGCTAGTCCCTTTTTGATTTTGTAATGGTCACGCCCCCGACCGGCTGTGGGGGTCCCTTTTGTTTGTCTATAATGAAACTTTAACCTTTTTTGTTGTTGTTGCCTTTGCTCTGTTTCTTCCATTTTTTGCAATCTTCAATTTCGGCATGTATCTTAACCGTTTCAACTTGGCGCCTACTTTTTTGTCGAGATGTTGGTCGTTTGTAGCCGTAAATATTGAGTTCTCGATCCCTTATGTTAAATGATCTTCCTCAATTCTTGTTTTGTCATTCACCTCTTATCAACTCCCGGCATTCTGACTCATCATGTCGATAGCTTTAGGTCGGAATCTTTTGATTATACTCGATAGTTTGCTCCCAATTTTGACGGTTGGGTCATGCCAAACGTTTCCCCTTCACTGTTCATTGTCAGGTGACGTCAGTACGATTGATTGAAAAGACACCCCCTATTAATTAGGGGTAATGATAAGGTTTAGTGGGGAACGTGCCAACCCGTGGATCTATGGGCACGGTCGGGTCGGATTCGGGCTTAACCCAGTTAACCTGGAGTATAAATCCAAATTCCTTCTTTACATTTCACTTTTTCGAATTTTCAAAGAGGGTTTAAGGGCTTTGACAATCGCCGGCATAGTAACTTCGTTCTGTACTAGGCTTTTCGTCAATTCGCTCCATTCAACGTTTTCAGGACAGCTTTCCTGCCAATTCCTTCCGACCATTGTCTGTTTTCGAGGTACTTTTCAATACCCTTTGCTTATTTATGTCAATTTTCCGTAGCTAGGGTTTCGGCCAAAACTTCTTTAAAGCTACAATCTTACCGGTATTACGTTCCATGGGAGCCAGGTTCTTGGACTGAATTGAGCTTTTAGAACAGTCCTATACCCCAAATTTTTGAAATGGCCGATTCTTCGTCTTTGGTCACTGAGCCCGTGTATGGCTTCTATCAAAGAAATAATAGGATATACATTAGGTCGAATGGATCTTGGAGAATGCTATCTTTGCTGGCTGTTGGAGATATTTTGTTCCTGAATAAATCACCTAGAGAAGACCTTAGGTATCCTTCCGGGCTTTATGCACCGAGAATCAGAGATGGAGAGGATGCCGACATGGTTGCAATGAAAAATATGGGCGAGGTCCTTAACCACATATTTTTGTTTTATGTAAAAGACAAATCCTTAATTAGGTCTCGTCTCGAGGGAGCAGCCTCCTCGGTCCCTGTAGTTGATTCGGGGGGGGGGGGGGGGAGTGTTGCTACGAACAGGCTTCCTGATGAGTCTAACCCCTCTGTTTCTTCTACAGGTATGGCCGGGGAGAGTACGTCCGAGAGGATAGTTGACCGTTTTGATAAGGAGGTTTCCCAACCGAGACGAGATCGTCGCGTCGGCCCTAGCAGAGTAGGTAGGAACAAAGGAAGTCAGGCCCTGTCATGGATAAACATCCTAAGTCTGGTGACGAGATGATTGAGACCCTATATTCTCGATACGGAGTAAATCGGTATGAATACTATCTGCATTATAGCAAGCCGGGTCCGTTAGATACCGAAGAGAAGATTCAACACTTCTATTATGATCAAGCCTTTGTTCCTTTCTTCTTTAAATAGTTCCAATTAGGATTGAGACTTCCCCTCGACCCGTTTATTAACGAGTTCTTGGAATCGTGGGAGATAGTTCCAGCGCATATCGGCGCGAATGCCGTCAGGTATTTGACGAGCTTCATAGTTCTATGCCGTTGTCTCAACTTTGAACCTTGTATGTCAGCTTTTGATCATTTCTTCAACGTAAGCTATAATTCCAAATCTCGAACGATTACTATCAAATCAGACCCGTCAAAACTGAAGATAATTTCCCCCATTTCGGGGATGGTTAGCAAAGTGTCGGGCTGGAACAATCATGTCATTAGGGTGGAGTCCCGTTTTGGTTGGGAATTTTCCGTTCCATCCTTTCTGGCAAGACGACCTGAGGAAGTTCATGCTCCTGAATGGAGTGATCTGTTGATAGAAAAGCTTGAGGAGTTCGCCTCCCTTGGCACCCTTGATTGGGCCGAATTGAAGAAAGATCCAAGGTATTATGTACAGGCCGGACTGATGGCAGGTCCTATCGACGGCATTGTCCCCAAGGTGAACGTGGAGAGGGGAAACAGGTTTCCTGATTGGATCATCCATCCCAACTTTGTATTTAATCACAAGTGTATAAGGTGTAAGGAGCAGAATGACGTTTGCCTTAGGGCCGCAGACATCGTAGGCTGTAATTCACTGTCTACCTCTCGTTTCTTTTGTGTGTTAGATGCTATTCTTGCTTTCGTCTTAACATACCTGTTTTTTATGCAGTTCTGACCATGAGTGAAATAGAGGAGATCGAGATGGAATATGTTGACCCCGTCGAGGGCGGCCAGACAAACGAAACAAATGTCTAAGCAGTCGACACTAGCAAAACGTCATGCCGAAATGGAAGCCAGGCAAGCTCTGCTCAAGAACAAATAGGACTCGGCGGTTCCTTTAGCGGACCGAATTGTTGAGGTGGCCCCAGGGGAGAATACGGAGGGTGCCGTGCAAGAGACAAAGAAGGCCCCTTCTTCGGATAGTATGACTCAAAGTCAAGACCAGGGACAAGGTGCCGACGTTGAGATGGAAGTAGATCAAGGTGATTTCCGTCCTCGCCAAAAACGGTCCCGTGTGGAGGCTGGGGAGACTCAAGGCCATCCTCAGCCAAAGAGGTCAAGTCTGTCAGTTCATGGTTCAGCTTCAGCTTCGGCCTTGCCTGATGACGAGGTCAAGCGTTTGATTGATCAGTACAGCGAAGTTCCTATCATGTCGGGTGTGGATGTGTCGGTTCGCTCTGGTCCTCCTTTGAAATTGGACGGCCCTGTGATCAAGCCCACTATGAATGCCGACACTATAGACAAATTGACAGCCGACAAGCCTTCTTCTCTCCAACTTTTGAACCGTAAAGGCCTAATTCTGAGCGAGGTAAGATCTATCTCAATTTCGTCCTGTTGTAAACCTTCGTTTTTCAATTATCGATCTTGTGTTTCTTTTCAGCTCGCGTCTCAGGCACAACATGACTACGCTATGTTTTGGCAAACCCTTGAGTCGGCCAGAAAAGCTGAGTCAGAGATAGAGCGACTCCAAGCCTCAAATGACGAGTTGTCTAAGAGAGCTCAGAATGTGGAAAAGGATAAGGCTGCCGTGGATGCTCTGTATCGTCGAGCAGAAGCAAGAATGAAGGAGGCTGACTCGATGGCGAAATCAGCGCAGGACGAGACGTTAAAGCTGAAGGAATCTTTGCTGGCCTCAGAAGCCAATGCCAAACTAATGGCGACCGAGAAGACTATGACTGAGGAAAAGCTTTCTCTGATGGAGGATAGATATGCTCGGTTGGAGGAGAGCATACCGTCCAAGGAAAGCGCGGCTGTTGAGGCGTACAAGAAAGGGCCTCGGTTCAAGGCGGATGTGAGTGATCAGGTGGGCACTATTTATAATGATGCGTGGTCAAACCTGACTCGGCTTCTATACATTGATCCTGAAGTTAATTTCCCTTTGGAGAAGTGCGCACGTCTTTTTCAACAGGATGCTTATAGTGTTGAAGCCAGAGATGCTCATTTCTTGATTCCTTTTTCTGAAACCGGCCTTAAAGTTATCCGGGGACTCGACCGTAAGGCTCAATGACCTGTTTGGGATCCTCCTGCCCTAGAACCAGGGAATTTCGAGGATCTTCTTGAGAAGGCCGGGGAGGAAGCTGACGCCGGTTTGGGATAGGTTGCCATGATATTTTCAAACTTGTTGTCATCCACGTTTTGTAAAGCCGGTTTGGCCGTAGACAATTTCTTTTTTGGTTTAATTATTTGCATGCCTTGGTCCAGTGTTATCTGGGGGGGCATAAACATCTGTTATTTGTAATTTAAGTATTTGTATGCCTTGGCCCAGTCTAGTCTGGGGGGCGTAAACACTTGTGATTTGTAGGGATTTATCTACCTCGGTTTGAGGTGTCAGTTAACCCTTATTCTCTCGTTCATTTGTTCATGTTATTTTATCTCAGTTTGAGATGTCTTAACACTGTCTGAAATGATGAGATGTGTCAGCCGGTTTAGGCCATGTTTATAGGCCGTGGTCGTGCACCGTTATGGCCGTGACGAGCATTAAGTGCTTGGTTTCGTTGAATTTGAAAGAACTAGTTGTCATAACTAGGCTCAAACCGTGATGGGAGTCAGATGATGATCTTAACCCGGTTTTGAGTGGACTAGTTGTCAGAACTAGGTTCAAACTGTCAGGAGTCGAGATGTCTCAGCTCAACTTACACGTCGTATATGCTGTGGTCGTGCTAGTTGTTGAAGCTAGGCTTTAAGGGAAGTCAAGAGTATTAGCCCTAGACTCCGAATGGCGGTCTCGGCACTGTCCAGTAATGCTTAAACCGTGCTTGGTGTATACTTCATGTGAAATCAATGACGTAATAAAAGGAAACTTTATTGATGAAATCAAACTATGACTATTTAAGCTATCAAAAGCTAAAAACTAGAGATCAAAAATCTAATCTAGAAAGCAATAAAAAATAGATAGGGTGCCGAGGTATTACTGATAGTATTTTCTCAAGTGCTTCGAATGCATGGGTGTTTCAGCTCTTTTCCTTCCGGAGTTTTGAGCATGTAGGTCCCCTCTCTGATAACGTGAGTGACAATGTAGGGACCTTCCCAATTCGGGGAGAGCTTATTCTGTTGAGACTTCAAGTGTGTCGACTCGATCTTTCTAAGTACCCAATCACCAACTTCAAAAACTCACTTCTTTACTTTGCTGTCATGGTAGGCCTTGGTTCTTTGCTTGTAATTATTCATTCTGAGCTGAGCAGTCAGCCTTTTTTGCTTCAACTAGGTCTAGGTCCAGAAGTCGATTGTATTCGTTAACGACCTCGTCGTAATTTGTTACTCTGAAGGTAGGTAAGGCCATCTCGGCTGGATCCATAGCCTCAGATCCATAAGTTAGTGCAAAGGGAGTCTCCCAGTCGGCCCCCGAGTGGTTGTACGAACTGCCCATAAGGCAAGGGGGAGGTCGTCCAGCCACTTTCCTTGACTTCCTTCTAGGCTCTTGGTTAGGGCTCTCAGTATTAACTTGTTTGCTGCCTCGGCTTTCCCATTACCTTGAGGATGACTAACCGATGACTTTTTGTGCTTGACTCTTAGTCTGTTTAACTCCTCAGTAAAAGCGTCAGAGAACTGGAGCCCGTTGTCGGTTACAATAGAGTGTGGGACGCCGAACTGATACCATATGTAGTCATGGATGAAGTTGATGGCATTCTCTTCTGTAATCTTTGCCAAGGGTTTAGCTTCCACCCACTTGGTGAAGTAGTCGACTGCCACAATTACGAACTTGTTGCTTTCTTTGGCCAAGGGAAATGGCCCAATGATGTCGACTCCCCACATGTCGAATGGCCATGTCGATATGACAAGACTTTGCTCCACCGGTGGTACTCTGGGTAGGTCCGAGAATCGTTGGCATTTGTCGCACTTTTTTACGTAAGTCTGGGCATCCTCTCTCAGGTTCGGCCAGTAGTAACCGAGTGTGATTACTTTATCAGCAAGAGTTCTGGCCCCCGGGTGTCCGCCACAAACTCCTTCATGTACCTCGGCCAGTAATTTATCTGTGTCTTTGGGGGAGACACATATTAGGAGGGGCTTGGAGAACGACCTTCGATATAGAATATCGTTCCAGACTATGTATTTGGCCGTCTTCTTCTTTATCATCTTGGCCGCCAGCTCGTCTTCTGGTAGCTTTCCCTTCTCGATGTAGTCCTTGTAGTCTTCAATCCACGTTCTCTCCTCGTCATCAAGAATTAGGATCTCTAGCCTCTCGTAATAAGGTTGGTCGGCGTAGATGATTAAGGGATTGGACTCTTCTGACGTGGCTATTTTGGATAACAAGTCGGCCTCTTGGTTGAGCTCTCGTCTTACTTGCCTTATTTCCCAGAACTCCAAATTCTTAGTCAGATTTAGGATGAGATCCCTGTATTTACTCAGCATGTGGTTCTCGGTATTGTATTCCCCTTTCACTTGGCTCACCACGAGTTGGGAATCACTATAGGCCACTAGTTTGTTTGCACCAAAGAACTTTGCCCTTTCTATTCCCAAGATCAAGGCCTCATAATCTGCTTGGTTGTTTGAAGCTGGGAATTTGAACCTGATGAAGTCACGGGCCACATGCTCGACGCCTGGACTTGTTAAATACACTCCAGCTCCACTTCTTTCTCGGGTTGAACCCAACAATCACTTGGCAATTCTTCTAGAGGTTCTATATCCATGGGGAACTTCCTCTTCCTGGTTGTCGGCGTGTGTTCACTTGAGAACGCGGTCTCGACTAGAAAGTCCACTAGAGGCTGTGCCAACAATGTCTTCCTTGGCTTGTAGGTTATGTCGAACTCGGTCAATTCAATGGACCAGTTGAGTAGTCTGCCCGAGCTATCCATCTTGTGAAGAATCTTCCTGAGCGGCGCGTCGGTATAAACCGTGATGGGATGAGCGGAGAAGTATGCGCGCAGCTTTCTATCCGCTATCACCAAGGCGTATTCTATTTTCTCAGCATTAAAGTATCTGCTCTCGGTATCTGACAAGGCTTTGCTTACATAATAGACCGGCTTCTGAACCCCATTATCTTCTCGTACCAGCACGGCCGCAACAGCTCTATCTGTTGCCGCAAGGAATACCGAGAGTGTCTCTCCCATAATTGGACTGCTGAGCAGTGGAGGAGAACCCAAGTAACCTTTCAATTGTTGGAACGATGCCGAGCACTTTGGGGTCCAGGCGAAGTCCTTAGTTCCCTTCAAAGCCTTAAAGAATGGGAGTGACTTTTCTGTCGACTTGGCGATAAACCTCCCCAGGGCGGCTACTCTTCCATTTAGCCTTTGATCTTCCTTCACACTTGTCGGCTCTTTCATGTCGACAAGAGCCTGGATCTTCTCCGGATTTGCCTCAATGCCTCGCTGCAAGACCATGAAACTGAGGAATTTTCCTGCCGTGACCCGGAATACACATTTACTGGGATTGAGCTTCATGTCGTTAGCCTTTAAGTTCTTTATGGTCTCGGTCAAATCTGAGACGTGACTTCCTGACTTGGTCTTGATTACCATGTCGTCAATGTAAGCCTCCATGTTCCTGCCTATCTGGGATTTGAACACCTTGTTCACCATCCTCTAGTAAGTCGCCCCGACATTTTTTAGACCGAATGTCATCATTACATAGCAGTAAATTCCTCCGGCTGCTTGGAAAGTTGTCTTCTCGATGTCGTCCTCTTCCATCTTGACTTGGTGGTATCCTGAATAAGCATCAAGGAAACTCAAAGTCTGGTGTCCAGCAATGCAATCCACCAACTTATCGATCCTTGGAAGAGGGTAGCTATCTTTCGGGCAAGCCTTGTTGAGGTCGGTGAAGACGCACATCCTCCACTTACCATTCTGCTTTTTAACCATGACGACATTAGCTAGCCATTCAGGGTATGTTGCTTCTCGGATGATTTCGGCCTTCAGCAACTTGTCTACCTCGACTTCGATTGCCTTTTGTTTATCTGTGGAGAAGGCCCTTCGTGCCTGCTTGACCGGTTTGAAAAACTGGTCGACCTCCAGTTTGTGGAGAGCAATGGCCTCCTTAACTTCAACCATGTCTTCCACCTTCTAGGCAAACACGTCTAGGTTGTTTTTTAGCAAGTTGATAAGCTCTTCTCGCTCAGGACCGCCCCTGAAATCCAAGGTTTCCATAATGATTTGTTTGACTTTCTCCTTGTCTTTGCCTTATAGGCTCAAATTCTCCATATCTAGGATTCTGTCTATCTCGGTATCCATGTGGTCGGGTATTGTGGCCCCCGAGCTTGGGACGAGGGCGAGGTTTAAGCTACTCATCTCGTCCGAAGCTGTGTTCATGGAGATACAGCCAAATCCATCCAACCCATATGTTACCTCGGTTTCGGTTATGGTATTGTCGTCATCTAGTACCACCCATTCCTTAGGCATATCTACTGTTATTATACCGATGTTGGGAGCTGTTGTTGTGACCGTTGTCGACCTCGATAGAGTAATTCTCCTTTCTGAAGTGTCAATCTCCGTTTTGGTTTTTGCTTTCCTGGATTTCATGATGTGTTCCAAAAAGTGTTTAGGAGAACCGGGGACGCAACCAATGCCTGCCGGGGTTGGGAACTTCACCCTTTGGTGAGAGAGGGAGGCAACCATTCCTAATTTTCCTTGAATATGGGAGCCGAGGATGGCATGGTAATCACTTGCCAAGTCCATAACGATGAACGTGATCGTTGCCGAGGTCTTATAGGGGTACTCACCGAATTCCAGCATTAGGTCCACGGTCCCTTTTGCCTCGGCCTTGTGATTTGTGAACCCTTCAAGTCTTCCGTTGTATGGTGTCAGCATGGTATCCGGCAGTTCCATCTCCTTGAAGGTTCTGTAGTAGAGCACATCCTTGGCGGCTCCTGAATCAATTAGGAGCCTTTCTGATTCGCAGTTATCAATCCTGCCCGTGATGACCAACGGTTGTTCCCTCATCGCCCTGTTTCCGGCTAGTTCATTCGGTGAGAAACTGATCACTTCTTCCACTTTATGAATCAACGGGGGGATGTGATAGACCTTACTTAGCTCGTAGATCTGTTCCTTTAGCCTTGTGTTTGAAGGGATTTCCTCTCTTATGACTCCGATCAATTTTGCCCGTGGCGGTCTATCTCCTCGGTCATCTTCCTTCTCGTCATCCCTTGGGCGCTTGTTATCCTTCCTTGCAATGAATTCATTTAGCTTTCCCTAATCAGCCCATCTCTGCAAAATTTTCTTCAGGGCATAGCAATTATCTGTCTCATGCCCGTTATCCCTATGGTAGGCACAATACTTGCTCGTGTCCCTAGGGAATTTGGGTTGTCTTTGAGGGGTTTTGGATTAGGAAGATTCACCACGTTTATTATCTCGGAGATCGGTTTTCTGAGGGGGGTGAAGACCTCGGTCCCTCTGGTTCTATTCTTTCTTCGACTTCCGGCTCCGCTGGTCCCTTGGGCCGAGTCAGAAGTGGGTGGTTTGATTTCTCGTCCTCTTTCTCTATCTCGGTCTCCGGACATCCACTTCTTTTTTTCTTCTGCCATAGCCGTTGCATAAGCCATGTGGTACAACTCAGATTTTGTGAGAGGTTCTCTCACTGACAATTCATGAATGAGATCGTCTAATCTTTACCCATTAGTAAAGCACGTGATAATCTCACGGTCGGTGAGTCGCTCTTCGATCGAGTCAGCCAAGTTTCTGAATCGGTTATAGAAGCTCATAGTTGACTCGTTTTTCCCTTGGACTATGTTGGCTAGATCTGATAACCTTTTCTTCCTCGCCCCTGCAGTAGCGAAATATTCCATGAATACCATCTTCAATTTCAAGAAAGAATCAATGCTTCCCCTCTCTAGGTCCATAAACCACGACCTGGCTACCCCGATCAACGAACTGGCAAAGGCCTTGCAAAGTACGTCGTCCTGGTTGGACACTAGTGCCATCATAGCCTCAAAGGATTGGAGGTGATCCAAGGCATCTGAGTTGCCTGAGTATTTGTCCAGGTGAGGTAACTTCAATTTGGGAGTAAGTGGAGAATCTTTGATCCATTGTGAAAATGGACGCATTGTATCACAGTCAGTCCTGGGCTTTCTCTGCCCCTGGTTCATTTCTATGTTATCTATCCTCTCCTGTAAGTCCATTATAAACCTTTCGCTTATTCCCGAGCTGCGATGAGAACTCCTAGGTCTCTCTTTTTCTTTATCTCTGTCTCCTCCAGCGACTCAGCTTGTCTCCGGATCAGCTCGAGGTCGTCTCGTTGGAGTACGGCGAGGTGGCGCCTGCCTTGGTGGGGCTTGACGTTGATCTTCCCATCGCCGCCTTTCTCCTAGAAATCTTACATCTGGAGACTCTGCCTCTTCTTCCCTCCTCTGGTTTATCTGATGTCTCAGATCTCTTGCTCCATTACTAACTGGACCGAGTCGGCCTTCTAGTCGACTTGGTTGAGCAGCTCGGTTTCCTGGGGGTGCATCACGTGGTTCCTGATGACGTCTGTCTTCAGTATGTGGGTTACCCCTACGATTTCTCCTTTCCCCGTCTCCCAGGGCTCCTCTCGTGCCAGAGGGCTGGATGAAGGGTGCCAAGGAGTGGTCAGGGTCGAACTCTAATAGAGCCTTTTGGGCGTCAGCTAGCTGCTGGAGGGTTGAGAGATTTTGTTGTAATAACGCCCTTCGATCAATTGGCGCCGGCTCAGAGGGGCCAGCCTCGGTATTCTGAGGGCGCGAAGTCGTTCGCCTTTTTCGTCAATATTGTTGAGTTATCTCAGGTGGAGACCCTCTGGAGCGTGTATGCATTATGGTTCCTTGAGGTGGAGGCGGGAGTCCTTGATTTAGAACATTGTTATTTGCCACGTTAGGTGGTGGTGGATTGTGTTAGGAGTGGAGTCCTAAAACCAAAAGGGGACAAGGAGGCAAAGGAGTTCAAACCAAACGGGGATTGGGGGAGATCAAAACGAAGGAGGAAAACTGCACAGCGGACCAAGCAGGCGCCTGGTCCATACCAGGCGTGCGACCAGTCCAAACAGAAGATTTCAGTTCCTGGCGCAAGGGAGTGAGCGGGCGCTTGGTTAGGACCAAGCGGGCGCCTGGTGTCGCGATCTGAATCGGGAAAGTGCTGAATTTTCTAGGTTTCTCACATGTATTTGGTTTAGGCCTCTCTTGTTAGTCTATATAAACGTAGTTCCGACCTAGAACACATAGTAGCAAATTATTAAAGAGTGTTTAATTATATATTGGCTTGGCGATTTCCCCCGGACGTAGTTCATGTGTTGAACGAACCGGGTAAACAATTCTTGTGATCTTGTGTGTGTGATTCTCTCTTATTGTGCTTGTGGGTTTTGTGTTTTTTTTATTCAGATTGCTATAGGGGTACCACTAAATTCCCAACAACTGGTATCAAGAGCTTTGGTTAGGAGGATTCAAAGTTTCATTCGTTGATTATTTTGAATCACGTTCTTGGGGACTTTGTGAAGCAATCGTGATGAAGAACTCAATCGAGAAATTCAACGGTGTGAATTTCACGTTTTAGAGGACAAGGGCTGAAGATTACCTTTATTGTAAGGATCTTCATAAACCCTTAGGTGAGAAACCCGAAGACATGTCACAAGGGGATTGGGAGACATTGGATCGTAAGGTGTTAGGAGCGGTGAGGAGCGCTCTAACCGACGATGTTGCACGGAACGCGATGGAGGCCAAGACAACGGTGGGGTTGCTACAGATGCTGTCAGACATGTATGAGAAGCCGTCTAATACCAATAAGGTGCATTTGATAAAGAGGCTTGCGAATGCGAAGATGTAAGAGGGGCAGACAACAGCAAGTCATATTGGCAGTTTTAAAGGTATGGTGGACCAATTAAAAAGTGTCGATGTTACTTTCTTTGATGAAGTGTTAGCATGTTTTCTACTAAAATCGTTGCCAGATAGTTGGGAGGTAACTGTCACAACGATCAGTACGTCGAAAACACCATTGGTGTATACGGAAGTTAGAGATCTCATCCTTCAAGAGGAGTTGAGAAGGAAAGAGAAAATGGGAGAATCTTCCGCAGATGGGGCTGCACTTAGGGTGGAGAGAACTAGGGGAAGGGGAGGATCGAAAAAGAGGAAAAATAAATCGGTCAAGTGCTACAATTGTGGCGCGCTAGGTCATATTAGTTATGACTGTCCGGATAAGGATGGTGATGCACACATGGTGGATGATGCGGATGTATTAATCATAGGAGAGGAGCAGTCAGGTGAAGATTGGGTGTTGGATTCTGGAGCTTCTTGTCATGCTAGTGGGGATGCAGAATCAATGAAGCGATATACACCGGGAGATTTTGGGGTTGTTTATCTTGGTGATGATCAACCATTGAAGATCAAAGGTAAGGGGAATGTGATGATGAAGACACCTAACGGGATGTTTTACAATTGCAGGATGTAATGCATGTTCCGGACTTAAGGAGGAGGGTGATTTCCGTTGGACAACTTGATAATGAAGGGTATGGTGTAACCTTCATGGGTGGGTCTTGGGAAGTCACAAAAGAAGCTAAGGTGATAGCTCATGGAGTTAAGGAGAAGATGTTGTACTCTACCTACAATGTCGATGTTCGCTCGGGTGGGAGCAAGAGGCTAAAGAACCGGCCTATTCATGTAGAAAGGGGAGACATCAAGAAACGGTATGTTAGGGGGGAGAGGATCACAAAGTTGATCAACGCGGTGTGGAAGTCCGAGTGCCCTAACATAGAGCGTGTTCAGACCAAGAGAAGACGATGCAAGAAACAAGGTATGTCCAAGTTTCAAGGGGAAGCATTGCGAGGAAGGTGGGTCTGGAGGGAGAAGGCGAAGTTAGACTTGCGGAGAGAGATCAAGGTAGAAGCTGATCTGGGGAGGCAAGAACTATCTAATAACACGGAGGGGTTGAATCGTCGCTTGGTTTCAACTCGCCTTAGAACTTAAGCGAGGAGGCAAGGCAATGACAAGTCAATATGGGAGCAAAGGTGTGTTCAAAGGAGGTTCATTTCGTGGTGGGAGTGTTGATCAGTATATGCTTATGGTTTTAGTCTCCAGGTGGGAGATTGTTAGGAGTGGAGTCCTAAAAGCCAAAAGGGGACAAGGAGGCAAAGGAGTTCAAACCAAACGGGGATTGGGGGAGATCAAAACGGAGGAGTAAAACTGCACAGCGGACCAAGCGGGCGCCTGGTCCATACCAGGCGGGCGCCCGGTCCAAACAGAAGATTTCAGTTCCTGGCGCAAGGGAGTGAGCGGGCGCTTGGTTAGGACCAAGCGGGCGCCTGGTGTCGCGATCTGAATCGGGAAAGTGCTGAATTTTCTAGGTTTCTCACATGTATTTGGTTTAGGCCTCTCTTGTTTGTCTATATAAACGTGGTTCCGACCTAGAACACATCATAGCAAATTATTAAAGAGTGTTTAATAATATATTGGCTTGGTGATTGCCCCTGGACGTAGTTCATGTGTTGAACGAACCGGGTAAACAATTCTTGTATTCTTGTGTGTGTGATTCTCTCTTATTGTGCTTGTGAGTTTTGTGTTCTTTATTCAGATTGATATAGGGGTACCACTAAATTCCCAACAGATTGAGATTAGCATCGGGGGTAAAGCTAACCTCCTGACCGTCGGCGCAAATTCCAGACATGAGGAAATTGTGGTTATCCAGACAAAAAAGTGCTCCGATCGACGCTTCCCCGCAATGGAACCAAACTGATGCTGCCAAAAACGTGTCGGATCAGCCCTTCGTCTAGCGGTTCAGATAAATCCAGCAATGAGAACTTCCTCGTTCGGATCTGCGCACAATGAACAAACGTAAACTACGCCGGGGCTTCACCGGCGAAGGCCCTCCGGTGTGAGAATAAGAATTCGGGTTGTGTATGAAATGGAGAGAAATCAATTGACTATAGTTTTGAGCCAAAAGAGTTCATTACCCGTTTCCTGTGTAGAGGACCTGTTTATATAGGCGTGGGTGAATGAGTCCTGACTTGTCAAGTAAGATAGAATGCCCGTATTGATCTAGGACTCATATTCCTGGGAGATAGACTCCTGATAAGGATGATGATATCCCAGTTATCTTGTAGAAGAGATATCCTTGTTTAGATAAGGATTCTTGATGCTAGAGTTGTAATAGAACTCTGTATATGGACTCCCTATAATTATGGGAGGTTTCTGATGTAACTCGGCCAGTCATCTAACCCAGCCCTCTATTGAGGCCGACTAGGGATTAGGCTTCTTGAACTCGGCCTAGGCAAAGGCTGTCTGCTCGGCCTAATTGATGTCGGCCCTAGCCCCAATCTTTATGGGCTTCTCGGTACAGGCCTTTAGGTGTGTGGGCCCAGAGTTTATGGGTCCCATTTAACCAAGTCGGTTTATGTCGCTCAAAATATGCTAGGGGAGAGGGTTAGTATTTATAGTCATAAATACTAAAACCCTAGGGAAGGTGTCCTATTTCTTCTGTACAAGTTACTTGATTCTCATTAGGAAACTACTATCCTAATTTTTGAATAACTCTTTATATCAAAATAGAGCACTAAATATAAACGACGGAAAGAGTACTAATATTATTAACCAAGAAGCAAACACTAAGCATGCACGTCACATACACTTTGGGCCTTCCAAGCCTTCGGCCTATGGATGACCAAACACGGTTCCGGTTCGGAACCGCCGGTTCCGGTTCAGATTTTACGTGAACCTTAACCGGCCCTTGGTTACACCGGTTCCGGTTCTAGTTGTCACAATCCGGTTCCGGTCCGGTTCCGGTTCAGTTCTGCGGTTCCTTTTTTTATGGTTTTTTAACGGTTAATTCTGATGAAACTGTTAGAAATCAGTCAAAACACATTTATATTATTTTCATCCACTGAATTTGGCAAAAAAAATAAGTCAAAACACAACTTTTCTTATCAACCTTCCATTAGTAACGGTTAATTCTGATGAAACTGTTAGAAATCTAATGATTTTGATGGTTTTTTAACGGTTTTACTGACGGTTCAGACGGTTCCGGTTCACGGTTTGGTTGGGCGGTTCGGAACCCGCCGGTTCACGGTTTTTTGGGGAGTTGAACCTTAACCGGCCCTTATCCAAAACGGTTCCGGTTCCCACGGTTCCGGTTTTCGTGGCGGTTCATGGCGGTTACGGTTTTTTCGGTTCCGGTTCGACGGTTCCGTTCCGGTTCCGGTCCGGTTTGGCCATCCCTACTTCGGCCCACTTGATGAAACCAAACAGTCCCATGCTTAAACGTCCCATGCTTGAAATTCCTCTTATCCACTTGATGAAACCAAACAGTCCCATGCTTGAAATTCCTCTTATTCGGCAGGGGCACTGGCGTTGCTCGGCCGAGTACGAGTCAAGTCACTCATACGGATGTTTCACGATTGACACTCTTGCAACTAGTTCGACTAAGACTCCATGATCCGAGTCGTTTTGGTTTGCTTTTTCAGCTTTTTTTTTTCTTCGTTTTCTTTTCCTCAATTCAAATCTCCAGCCACAGACATATCCTCAACAAATACCATTAGTTCAAAGCCATATTTGCAACAGTTTTTAGGAGTTGAACTTACTTTTTCCCCCCACTTTAGAGTTGTTTGACTTTATACATTCATAAAAAAATTAAATTTACTCAAATAATATAAATTTTATAGGGAGCATATTTGTCCAATGACACAATGTTTTTTTTTATTACTTTATGAAATTTATAGAAACATATTCATCTAAAACACTACTCTTAATTAGTTTGCTCTTTAGAATGTGTCAATAAAGAAAATCTTAAATTTAGACTTGCGGAGCAATATATTTCCACATATAATTTTGAAATTGTAACATACGAGTGAATGTTTCTTTTGATTGGAAATGAGAATACTTTTTTGTAAATCCTAAATGAATGTCTAATTTGATATTTGAGAATGTAGATTTTTCCAAGCTCTTAGTATAAATTCCAACAATATACTAAAGTACATAAAATCCTTACGGAAAAGAAGAATATTTGTTGAATTATTTTATAATGATTTTATTAAATTCTTGAAAAATAATTAACTTTCATTCATGATAAAAATAATTAATATATTATTTTCTACTGCTACTATGCTGCAGATGCAAGCTATCTTACAAATGGGTACTTGGACACCATAATAGACTGGATCCCAGGCATGAAAAACATCCGATTAAAAGACCTCCCAAGTTTTTTCCAGACTACCGATTCAAACGATTTACCCTTCAACTTCACCATGGAATCTACCCTTGCTGCACACAGAGGTACATCAAACATTTTCCACACGTACGATGATTTAGAGCCTAATCTCGTAAAAGCCCTCTCATCTATGTTACCCAATGTCTACACAATCGGTCCTCAACAATTACTTATCAACAATATATCATCACCACATGAAGAATATTTGGCCTCTATCGAATATAGTCTATGGAAAGAAGAGCCATTATGTCTAAAATGGCTCGATTCCAAAAAACCCTACTCGGTTATATACATAAACTTTGGTAGCATAACGGTTATGTCGCCACAACAGTTGATGGAGTTTGGATGGGGGCTTGCTAATAGCAGCCATTTCTTTTTATGGGTAATTAGGCCCGATTTGGTCATTGGCGAATCAAGCATTTTACCACCGGAATTCGAGGAGGTGATTAAAGAAAGGGGTTGTATTGCTAGTTGGTGTCCACAAGAACAAGTACTTAATCATTGTGCTATAGGAGGGTTCTTGACTCATTGTGGGTGGAATTCAACTATTGAGAGCTTATCAGCTGGGGTACCGATGATTTGTTGGCCATTTTTCGGAGATCAAATAACAAATTGTAAGTACACTTGTTGTGAATGGGAGTGTGGGATAAAAATTGATAGTAATGCAAAGAGAGAAAAGGTTGAAGAGGTCGTAAGGGAACTTATGGAAGGGGAGAAAGGTATGAAAATGAGAATAAAGGCAAATGAATGGAAGCGTTTGGCTGAAAAAGCTTGTGATCCAGATGGGTCATCATCTTTGAATTTGGACAAGCTTGTGGTCAAAATTTTTGGCTGAAAAATTTCTGGTTGTTTATATTAGTATCATTGTTTTGTAGCAAATGTGTGTCTGATTCCCAGCTCGGATGTCTCTTGTCCTCATCTTCTTATCCACTTTCTCAAATTTGAAAACATTTAATAATCATTTATTTTGAGCTAGATTCCTTTGTAGTCCATTGATGTAGTATTAAGCGTGTTTAACTTTAACTTTAACTTTAACTTTAACTTTAACTTTTGTATACTCCCTTTTTTTTTTCCTGTTCACTTTTGACATTTTGAGTGTTTTATTTAGTTGTTCATACTTTTAAAATGAAAAATTTATAATATTTTTTATTCAATAATGAAATTGCGTGATTGTATGTGTATGGCTTATGCAAGTGAAACAGACTCACAGTGTTGTCCCAAGTGTTCGGCAACACTAATGACAACACCTGACGACAATCAAACAAATAAAATATATTTTCAAAAGAGTTTTGCAGCGAATAATTAACACACAAGAGAAAGTATGTTTTACTCTATAACTTGAGGGTGCCCGAAGCGAAGACCTTTCAATATGATTTTGCTTCAAAGTACAAGGCCAAAAAGTTCCCTAATTAGTATACATCAAAGCTCTATGGAACGACTACTCTAGAATACAATCTGAAATAACCTCACACTATACCACACTCAGAAATACAAAGAGTAAAAGATTAAAAACTCAAGCTTGCTAATGTTGTACAGTGTGTTGTGGATAATCAGACAACACTTCAGACTGTATACTTTCTTGTGAGCATCTTTGAATGTTTGAATGTTATCTGATCTTGTAAGATTCTACAACTTATATTGGCTGAGAAAAATGTGGAGGTTACTCCAAATAGTCAGAATCTTGCCATGTGTGGATATATATTGGAACCGCTTCCCCATGTTTAGCTCCACTCTTCCTTGATTCTAGGTGGACCTAATCTTCTCAAGCTACAACTCTTGTACTCCTCATCTTCTTGACATTGTACAGCTTATCTTCTCAGATTTTCTGTAGAGATAATGCTCTAACAATCTTCCTTGTTCTCCACACTTATGCGTAAATCTCTATTTATGCATAAGTCTTTAATTCTTCCACATCCCATGTTTTTAGCTCCACTACCACCATTCCTTTTTAACCTGTTAAAACCACATTTAACAACACTAAAATGCAGCCAAATTAGCATTAGTAACATTTAGTTTTATGAGTAAAAATGTAGCAACTATAATTACTATATTATCCGACAACACAGGTGTTAGCACACGTGTTAATACTAACAATCTCCCCCTTAGTTGCAGATTTCTTCTCAAAACTAAATTTGACGTTCTTGCATGATAGTGTTAGTCAAAAACACATAACAAATATCCCCAATCTCGCCCTTAATGTTATACTCTCCTTTAATGTAAGATTCTATTCAAAAATAAAATCAATGTTGCAACATTTTCCCAACATCTACCATTAGAAGTATCAACATTTCAATCTCCCCCTAAATATCAAAACTCCCTCTAAGTAAGATTCCATTCAATATATAACTTTAAACCCATTCAATGTTTTTAGAGTTATAGAGTTTACCACACAAGCCACATTCGAACCATATTCATCTTTACTCATTTGGCATTAACGGGAATGTTGGCAACAAGCACACATCACAACATCACCATTTTCTCCCCTTTTTTGTGAAGAAATTGACCTCAAGAAATCTTGGTGAAGTGTTGCAGAGGGTGTTGCGGTGGGTGATGCAACACACGAGGAAACACTAGGAGAGACTTTCATGGGAGTAGGTTTTAGAGAGTTGTTGGTAGGAGAAGCCATGAAGATTTTGATTGAGGAAGAAGAACATCAAGATATGTTGGTCCCAAAGGGAAACAAGGGTATGAAAAATAGCTAGAGGGGGGGTGAATAGATGTTTTGAAATTCTTTTCGAACCCTTGATAAACTCAATTGCAAATGCACACTTTATCAAATAAGCGTTATGAAATACGCCTAAGTGAGTGAGTGAAATGCACAGCGGAATTTAGTAATGATATTAGGCGAAAAGTATGATAAAGGGGGCGCACACACACTCTAAGTATTTTGGCTCAAAGTGAGTGAAATAAGGAACTAAGGCAAATGATATAACAAACACAACACAATTCAATCCAATCAATCTACAATGAATACACAAGCAAATAGTGAAATAATATAATAACTTGAAAGTAAATGACAAGAAATTAATACGCGCTATTTGGAGAGGTTCGATCGGGAAATGATCTACGTCCTCTACCAAGATGGTTAGTCTTGGATTTCTAATGAAGATCTTATATAATGAGTGAGTGTTACAAATTACAACGTTTGAACTTTACACTAACTCAAGATCTAATATTCTATGAAAGAACAAATCCTAGACAAAACCGGTGTATCTCTTAAAGAAAGATCTAAGTGATCAAACTTAAAGAGGTGCGTGTGTGATTTTAGATTCAAGGCTCTTTAGATCTTTGAGATTGAGAGCAAAAGAAAACTAAAGTGTTTTTGCTTGAGGATCTGGGCTAAGTATGAAGGTATGAAGATGTTCTTGAGGAATCTGGGAATTTCAAAGGCAATCTTCAAATCTTCAATAAATGTTTGAGAGAGAAATTCTGAAATGCTTAGCAACTTCAAATGGTTGAAGTTATGGGGTATTTATAGTAGTCCCCAAAAAACTAGCCGTTGGAAATCCCTTGTGGATAAGATCAAAAGGACGGATGTGCTGTCGCTCATTGAGTGGAGCACGTGTCCTTTTATAGCCGTTAGACACATAACACAAATATGACCGTTATGGACAGGTGTCATTAAATATGAGTGCACACGTGTTATTTATCCACCGTTGAATCTTTGGCATAGTTTGAATCTCTTCAAGTCTTCATGTCTTCGATAAATCATCAAGTGTTGAATTTACATCAATGAGGCGCATGAGACATTAGGGGCGCATACAATGCGCGCGCCATATGTGGAGCATAGGCGCATTAAGTAGGTGCATGGCGCATAGGCGCGTGCTTGAATCAAACTTGTGATTTTTCGTGAATATTGATATACTTGCCCTATTCCTAAGCCTAGTCTATTCAAATGGACAACCTAAAAAATGAAGTATAAATACTTCTTAGATATGGGTCTAAAGTCCATGAAATAAAACTTAGGTGATGGATCAATCAAATCTAATCAATCCTATACATTCAAAACTGAGATATATGTGGGCATACCCAACAATCTCCCCCTATTTGATTGATGCCATTACCTACTATATCAGGGACAAACATTATACTTGATAATAACATGTCCAAATAAATGAAATTGGTAAATCATGTCTCAAGTTAATGCACACACTAGTTCAAGATATAGATTTCTAATCTATTCCAATAAGGATAAAACATTACAAATGGAAAGATAGAAATAACAGGTTAACACATTCAATATGTATGAGTTTTGGTTTGAAATGTGTTTAAACAAAGTTTAAACTCAAATGCATTAAAGTATGAAACAGTTCAAATATGATGCATATGATTTTAAATAATAAGATCATTGTTCTACAAATAAGAAGTTTGAGTGAACATGGTTTGAAACAATAGTGATGCTTTGTTCTCATTAATACTCGAAATATAGGAGTTACAGATTACAAGTATTTAGAAGAACAAACTCAAAAGGTGCTAAAACATTTAAGTACTAAAATCACTAACAAAAAATTTTAACTTAAAAAGGATTCTAACATACAAACAAAATAAAACACTAAGGGTTGGGATGAGGCGCATCATCTTCCTTCAATCATTCTTCGATCTTGCTCACAGAGCGCTGAATTTGTTTAGTCAGTTGATGAACACGATTGACATTTCCGAAGGTCTCTTCAACACCATCTCTAATAAAGCGCAGATGCCCAACATTGATAGTCTGATACTCATCAATGGAGCGTTGAATAGTAGCCTGCTGCTGTAAGAAATTTTCAGCAATCACTTGAAGGTTAGCTTCAATAGAGGCTTGCGCGGAAACAATGTCAGTTGAAGTTCTTTCTGCGCGTCTGTCTGCATTGGAATACGCAGCATTGAAATAAGTAACGATCAACTCCTTCAAAACGTCTAACTTTGAAAGCAATGAGTGAGAGTTAAATGGCGCGCTAATTCCTGCGCTAGAAGAAGGTGCAGTAGCCATATGCGCCTTTCCTGCGCCAAAATCAGATGTTCCCAAGGATTCTATATCATCCTTTACTTCCTTGAGGTTTTCTATTACATTCAACAATTTATCACTATCACCAGTGACTAACTCAAGAAGTTTCTTTATATCATCAGCAACACTGGCTTTAACTTGCTTAATAGCATCAATGAAGGCTTAACCATCTGTGAGTTTGATTCCTGCGCTAATTCTTTCACGAAGTTCAGCAAGTGTATCTTTAAACATGTCATTCATTTGAGCTATTGCATCGCTCCATTGCTGAGGGGTTAAGAAATGTTTGTCTCTGATGTCAGCGCCTATGCGCGTTATCTCCCCCTTAATGGCAATAATCTCATCTGCCTGACTTGCTATCATTGAGGCATGAAGCTCAAACTGAGATTCCATGCGCGCTTGTCCCTGCTGAATTTGTTGAAGAAGAGAAATGACCATACCCAAATTAGAAGTAGGAGGAGTGGGCGCTGAAGATTGAGGCGCAATGGGACCAGGGCGCCTGATAGGTGAAGGAACAGTAGTGGTTTTCTTGAGAGATGGAAGATACTCAGCACTTGAAGTAGGATCTTCTGTAGTAGATTGAGGCGCATGAGCAGTAGGCGCAGGAGCAGATTTGCGCTTCTTTAAAGGTTCTGGCTCCCCCTCAACTAGATCCTCACTCAGATCACCAAATAATTCAGCTGAAAGTTGATCTTTGAGTTGTTGTTGTTCAGCAGTGAGGGGAACTGGAGTTGGAGTTGGGGTTGGTTTAATAATTGGAGCAGGTGAAATGGTTACTTTCTTTAGAGGCGCAAAAGAGGTTTTCTTTGAAGGCTTTGATGGAGGCGTACGAACACTAAGAGGAGGAATAGGCGCAGAGGGAGCAGGGTCGCGTACATCAGCGCTGGATCCTGCGCCTTTTTGCCTTTCTTTCTGCGCTAAAGTAGCAGCCTGCTTAACCTGATAATCTTCATCTCTTTTTCTCTGCGCTTCAGCAAAACTAACTTCCTGAGTGCGCTTGATAGCTTCTTGGTATTATTTCTCAGTACTAGGGCGCTTTGGTGGTCTGCCCTCATATTCAACAGTAGCAATCTCTTTGCCACGATCCTGACCTGCGCTAGTTCCAGCGCCAGGTGCAATATCAATCCCTGCGCCATCTACAGCGCCATCCGCATCTCCTTCATCTGACTCAGTGGCTTCATTAACCAACTGAGCACCCTTAACTCATGGCGCGCGCTTTGCAATGCGCTTTCTTCACCTTTTTAACACCAAGTTATCTTTTCCAAACACTGGTACTTCATCCAGTTTATACACAGTGTCGTCTTCAAGAAATTTTGCATGTGTAGGGTAGGTGAGGAAGATCTTTGTGAGGATTCTGCAGTGAGTTTTAAACTTCGTCTTTCCTTCATTCTTGTTCTTATTGTACTTATCAATCTGCTCAGTCAAAGTCTTGAACAAAATTTGAGGCCAATTTAACCTAGCCTTGCCCATAATGGTAGCAGTATACTCCCACTGCTCCACCGTAAATCTGTTCACATTCCCGGTTTTGAATATAATAGATGTGTCCACCAGATGCGCTATATGAGTCAATAGGTCACCACCATCCCTAATCTCAACAGACTTGATGTTATTCTGAATAGTTGGGATATTGAGATAGGCGCGCGCAACAATGTTCTGCGCGGCCACTGAGTAAGTATTGGCTTGACCGGCGACGCTTTGAGGGCCAGTTGTGCTGAAATTAACTATATTCTTGATTGTGCCAGAAGAAATGGTAATATCAGCATTTTGAACAATGGCGCGTATCCTGTAGCGCACGAAGCCTTCATCAGTTGGTATCTCAATGAGAGCAGCAGTGGAGAAGAACTCATCAACAAGAAGTGGGGAGTAGAAAGGCTGGTCCAGAGTGAATAATGGAGTGAGTCCAGTAGTGTTGATGGTTGAGATGATTTCTAGCCCCATTGGATCCAAAGATAGTTCAGTTAGATCAATTGTCTCACCGGGCTTAAAATTTGCAATATCCTACAAAAACAATGATGATTTAAGTTGAGAGTGAATAAGGAGCATAGAATCATAACAATGAGCAAAGTAGAGTAGGCGCATAAAAAAATTGAGGCGCGTAGAAGAATCAGGCGCATAGAAAATCATAGGCGCATAAGATAGCGCAATGATTCAAGGCGCATGATTATAGTAGGCGCATGAAATTTTGGAGGCGCATAGATATACAAGGCACATTAGTATGGTTCTATGAAAATACTAAGGAAAAATTAAACATAAAAATTTGTCTAAGTATAAAGTTAGGCGCATAAAATATTTAGGCGCATAATGTTATGAGGCGCATGAAGGATTGAGGCGCATAACATTTGTAATAGCCAGAGGCGCATACACATGTAAGGCGCATGAATCACTTGAGACGCAAAATAACAATAGGCGCATAAATATACTAGGCGCATAGATTCATATTTAGGCACATAACTATGTGAGTAATTTGTACTTAGCATAAAAACACACAAAATATCACAAACAAGAAAAAAAAAATCAACATTAAAGTAATAGGAATCAGAACATGCAAATTTTTGGAAACAAGCTTTAAAAATCAAAAGCCCAAGTCATGCAAAAAATAATGAAGAACACGAAGAACATAACTATGTGAGTAATTTGTACTTAGCATAAAAACACACAAAATATCACAAACAAGAAAAAAAAAATCAACATTAAAGTAATAGGAATCAGAACATGCAAATTTTTGGAAACAAGTTTTGAAAATCAAAAGCCCAAGTCATGCAAAAAATAATGAAGAACACGAAGAACATGCTCTTGAGTGCTCGAAGAACACAAAGAACACATAAAATGTGAAACTTCACCAAATCAAACAAAAAATATGTCAAAACTACCGAATGAACACAAGGATCTCAAATATGCAAACCAAAACTTTAACAAAACAACAACGAACACATAAAATGGATTTAAAGGTCCAAAATTTTGAAAACTAAAAAATGGAAAATCTTCAGATTCACATAAAATAAAGCATTGATCGTAGTAAAGTTGGAATCAAAAGACTCTAAAACACGATACAAATATAACCCAACAAACGATTTTGAAAACAGACAACCGAAACAAGGTTTATCAAAGAAAATAGAATTCAGTTTCTATATGAACTCGAAAACCCAGAAATTTTGAAGAAAAAATTGCATAAATTAAGAGTTTAAGAGATGAGAATTCATACCATTTCGACTTGAGGGGCTTTAGATGCTTTCTTAGGACCCATATATATAACAAATATGTAGAGAAATGGAAGAGAAAATATATAGAGAGATAGAGAGAGACGATAGTCAGAGAGAGAGAAAGAGACTGGAAAGAGAGACGGGTGAGGCGGTTTAGAGAGAGAGAGAGAGAAAGAGACTGGAAAGAGAGATGGGTGAGGCGGTTTAGAGAGAGAGAGAGAGAGAGAGTTGGTAGGATTTTGTAAGTGAAATGATGAAAGGAGAGTGAAGGGTCAATTATATAGGTTGGGGTTTTCTAGGAGAAGGGGAAGGTGAAGGGATGGGCATTCATGAGGGGTTTTTTTGGAGAGGATAGGCATTAAATGCTGAATGACCCAAAGTACATCGATGTGACATTTTGGGTAAAGAAAAACTGCTCCACTTCCCTTATAAGTGTATGAGCAATTTTGACTAATTTTTGCACAAACCTCAAAAACATCTGTTTTGGTGTAAGTTTGGGGTGCAAGAAATATATCCCCAGAAAATAAAAAAGTTTGAAAAACGAAAAACGGGGGGAAATTAATTGCACAAGTACCCTTAAACAATCATGGAATGTCAAAAGACAAAGATTCTATGCAATAAATAAAAACATACCTGGTACTTGTGAAATTTAGTACGTTCAATCATAAGGATAATAAATAAGGGAGCATTGATTGAGCCGCAATATTTAATGGGCGCATGGTAGGCGCAATACTCAATGACGCGCGCAGAATGAATAAGGCGCATAAACCTTGGGCGCGCAGAGAGTTAATGAGGCGCATAACAGGCGCGTAGTTTCCTTGAAACTTAGAAAATGATTTAACTTTTAAGATCTAGGATATTCATAACTCAAAAAGACATAAAATTATTAGTAGTTATAAAACTATATTGGCTAGTTGAGTTCAACATACCCATTTCACCTCTCAAAAAGATGAACCGTTTCGCGTCAAGTGCTTTCGTTAGAATGTCGGCGATTTGAATGTCGGTTCCCACGTGTTCCAAATGAATGTTACCTTTCTCCACGTGGTCTTTGAGGAAGTGATATTTGATGTCGATGTGTTTGGTCTTGGAGTGCATGACAGGATTTTCAGAAACCGCAATTGTTGATGTATTGTCGCAGTAGATGGGACAATTTTCTTCGATTATATCATAGTCCATCAATTGCTGCTTCATCCATAGAATCTGACAACAACAACTTCCCGCAGCGATATATTCTGCTTCCGTTGTTGATACAGACACTGAAGCTTGTTTCTCACTCGCCCATGACACAAGTCGATATCCGAGGAAATGACAAGTGTCACTAGTGCTTTTCCTATCAATAGTGCACGCTGCATAATCCGTATCTGAATAACCTACAAGTTTAAAATTCGAATCTTTGGTGTACCAAAGTCCAAGGTTAATAGTGCCAGAGAGATATCATATAATATGTTTCACAGCAATCAAGTGCGCTTCTCTATGGTCAGATTGATAACGAGCACAAACACAAACACTAAACATTATATCGGGCCTACTAGCAGTAAGATAAAGGAGTGAGCCAATCATACCTCGATAACGCGTTTGTTCAACCTTTTTACCTTTTAAATCCTTGTCAAGTTTGTTGCCGGTAGCCATTGGAGTATCGTATGATTTAGCATTTTCAAGTCCAAACTTCTTGATTAGATCCCTTGTATACTTGGCTTGATTGATAAAAATACCTTCATTCATTTGCTTGATTTGGAACCCGAGGAAGAAAGTGAGTTCTCCCATCATGCTCATTTCAAACTTGCTCTTCATCAGTTTCTCAAAGCGCTTGCACAACAATTCATTAGTAGAACCAAATATAATATCATCAACATAAATTTGAACAAGTAATTTATGACCATTATGTTTGGCAATAAAAAGAGTAGTATCGATTTTACTGTGAGTGAAGCCTTTCTCAATGAGAAACTTGGATAGTGTATCATACCATGCTCTTGGTGCTTGTTTGAGCCCATACAAAACTTTCTGGAGTTTGTACACATGATTTGGAAATTGTGAATCTTCAAACCCAGGCGGTTGAGCTACGTAGACTTGTTCTTGGGGTTCACCATTTAGAAACGCGCTCTTCACATCCATTTGATATAACTTGAAGTTTTTGTGAGCAGCGTAAGCTAGAAAGAGTCTGATAGCTTCAAGTGTTGCTACGGGCGTAAAAGTTTCATCGTAATCAATTCCTTCTTTCCTATAGCCTTGTGCAACCAATCTTGCTTTGTTTCTCGTGATGGTTCCATTCTCATCCATTTTATTTCTGAACACCCATTTCGTACCAATCACTCCTTGATCAATTGGTCTTGGAACAAGGGTCCAAACCTTACAACGTTCAAATTGATTGAGTAACAACCCAATTTGGATCTTGGAGCGCTTCATCAGCCTTCTTCGATTCAATTTGAGAGATAAATGCAGTGTAAGCATCAAAGTTTGTTGCTCTCCTTGTATGAACCCCAACATTTAGATCACCAATAATGTTATTGATTGGGTGACCTCTAACTTCACAAATTTCAGGAGGTAGGTTAGGTTGGGTTGTAGTAACTTGAAGGTCTTCAATAAGTACATCTTCATCAGCTTCAAAATCATCAAAGTTAGGGGGTTGAACTGGTTCAGTGTTGAAAATGGGATTAACACCAGATGCAGCAGTAGATATAGGCGCGTGAGAGGAATCAAGAGGCACGACATTCAAGGAAGGCACAACTAAAGATTCACCAGGCGCGCCATACATTGAGTTAGGAGCAACTGATGTAGATGGATTTCCTTGAGTTGATGGATTCTGATCTTGTGTAGGCGCAACGTGAATAGGAGCACCTGTTTCATTAATCTCAACAAAATCATCAGCAACATTTGGAGCCAAATATGGCTCAAGGAGAGAATGTTCATCAAATGTAACATGTACAGATTCAACTATCACTAATGTAGATCTATTAAAAACGTGAAAAGCTTTAGAATGTTTGGCATACCCAACAAAAATACCTTCATCGGCTTTGGCATCGAATTTACCTCTATGTTCGTTTCCGTTGTAGAGGATATAACATTTGCAACCAAAGATCTTGAATAATGCAATGTTGGGAGTTCTACTGCACCAAAGTTCATAGGGAGTCTTGTTGTGAAGTTTGTTGATGAGGGAACAATTTTGAGCAAAACATGCGGTGTTGACAGCTTCTTCCCAAAAGTACTTAGGCAATTTGGCTTCAGCTATCATCGTCTTTCCCGCTTCAATCAACATCCTATTTTTCCTTTCCATCACACCATTCTGTTGTGGAACTCCATCTGTTGAAAAGTTTTGATCTATCCCATGATCGTTGCAGTATCGAGCAACACCGTTGTTTTTGAATTCTGTTCCATTGTCAGATCGAACGCTAACGATGTAATCTTGTTTTTGGGTTTGGAGCAGTCTGAATAAGGTGGTCAAAATGTCATAACAATCGTCTTTTGAGATCATCATTTCCACCCATGTATATCTTGAATAATCATCCACCATAACTAGAGTATACTTGTTTCTTCTAATACTTGCGGTGGTGACAGGTCCAAATAGATCAATGTGCAGCAGTTGCAAACATCTAGAAGTTGAGGGATTTGTCTTGCTGGAAAAGACTGCTTTGGTTGTTTCCCAAGTTGACACGCGGCGCACTTTTTGTCATGACGATCAGCAACCTTGGGAAGTCCTTTGACAAGATTATTCCTGCTGAGTTTAGATAGATTCTTGAAGTTTAAGTGACTTAAGCGCTTGTGCCACATCCAACTATTTTCGCTCACACTTTTATCTACAAAACAAAGATTACTACTAGAGTTCATACTATGGAAATCAATAATATAAATATTTGTCTTACGATATCCCGTGAGTAGTATGGCTCCGGTTTTGCCATTATTGATAAGACATTGCGTTGAAGTATAATGGCATTCTAATCATTTGTCGCAGAATTGAGATATGGATAATAAGTTGTGCTGGAGTCCTTCGACGAGAGAGACTCTTTCAATGCACACTTTGTCTTTCTTGAGCTTTCCATATGCTACAATTTGACCTTTGTTATTATCACCAAATGTTACGGAGGGACCTCTTTCTTCATGAACATCTTCAAGTAAGGATTCATCTCCAGTCATGTGTCGTGAACACCCACTATCGAGAATACATTCATACGTTTTAACTTTTGAAGATCCAACCATGAAGCAAAGAACCTGAAATATAAACATTTAAAGCATGTCCCCTTTATTCCTTTTCGGGTCCTAGAGTTATCAACTTTTGACGACCCACTCTTGCTTGACCTTAGGATTTTACATCCTTTAGCATTGGGAGTGAATCTTAAAAGGCATTCCACGGTCTTATGTCCTGAACAATCACAAATAGAACAATGATGAAAGCCACCAATCACGTGAGTTTTTACAAACTCTTTACTTTTCTTTGGGATAGCATTCTTCTTTGGGTCAGATGAGCCAGACTTAAACAAATCATTTTTTCAAAATTTTGGGGCGCTATTTCTTGGAGGGCGTATAGGGCTAGGAGGCGCACGGCGATGAGGCGCGTGGCTCCTAGGCGCATAATGTGCACCCGGAGAAGGAGCGCGCCTTATTTCAAGAATGATTTTGCTAGAGGATGATTCATCTGTAGCTATTTCCTTCTCTTTAGCTTTCCCAAATTGTTTCGTTGGGTAGACATAATGAAATGTTTATCTCTTGACTTTTTCCTGTCCTTTACCCATTGAATTAGAATGTTTTTCCTTGGGAATTTCATGAGTTTGCTGAGTTGTAAATTCACTATCTCTTTCAGCACAAACATCACACTTAAAGTTGTCACTAGTTGATGATGTGAATCCCAAGCCACTTTTATCACCATTGGCTTTTTGGGACTCAAAGATACCGTCCATAGTGACACGAGAATTGGACCACTCATTTGTAATCTTTTTAAGATCAGTAATTTGAATGACCAATTCATCGTTTTGAACTTTAAGAAGTGAGTTTTGTTCTGTTAGATAAGTGTTTTTAATAGTAAGAGGATTCATGCTCTTTATCTGCTCCTTAAGGAGGGTGAGTTCAGATTTTATTAGAGATTTCTCGGTCTTAAGCTGGGAAATTTCATCACATGATAGTGCTAAAGCTTCCTTCATATCACTAAATCTACTGATTACCTTTTCAGCCTCTTTGAATAACTTTTCTTGCTTTACAATGTCCTCATCATGAGTGATTACAGGAATTGGTTCAACTTGTGGTCTTATGTAGTTGCCTTATCTGAGCTTGCTTCTTGCGCTCAGATCACATCTAGAAAATAACAAGCCACCATCGCTTTGAGCCGGAGTGAGAAATCATTGTTCAACGAGCTCGCAGATGGATGGTCCTTTCTTCTTTTTCATCTCTTGAAAACCTGCAGATTTCTTGATTGGTTTATTCAAGACATTCATATCAAGAACATCCTTTGAGTAGTCATCATCAGAATCATAAACATCATCTTCATCATCCTTTGCCACGAGTCCATCATCAGAATCTTTATCGCTCTCTTCTGAGTCTGTTTCAATCCAAGTGTTCTGCTCATTTGCTGGTGATTCTTCTTCAGCAACCATTCCCTTATGACAAGTGAATTTGGGAGTATGGCTGCTTTTCTTCTGTATGTACTCAAATTTGGGAATTGGGCAGCTTGAAGCAAAGTGTCCTGGTTTCCTGCAATTAAAACAGACAAGGTCTTCTTTTATTTTAGAATCACTGCTCCTCTTGAACTTTGGAGGAGCTCTGCTTGTAGATCCTTGAGCTTTGTTGAATGAGCCGAGTTTTGAGAATTTTCTGAACTTCTGGAATCTCTTCACAAATAAAGCGAAGTCTTCATCATCCATGTCTAATAGCTCAGAAGTAGAAATTTTAGGATCCGAACTTTTCTCATCTTGTACCGGCGCAGGCGCATGCGCTTCCTCTCTATGCGCCAACATTGCTATTGATTTTGATTTTCCTTCAGTTTCAGTGATGCGCGCTGAAGTTTGAGCTCATAAACCTAAAGAGTTGCATAAAGGTTCCTTAACGTCCATACATCTAAAGTTCCAGCGTCTTCAAGGGCGCTAGATTTATGTAGGTATCTCGATCCAAAAGCAGCAAGGAAATTAGTGTTTAATTCCTTATTAGAGAACTTCTTTCCAAGTGAAATACAGAGATTTATAATTTCACAATAGCGTTCATAAGTCTGTCTTAATGTTTCACCGGGGAGTTGAGAGAAATTGTTGAATCTCTTTTGCACTTCGTATCTCTTGTTCTCCTTGCAAACCGTGTCTACTTCTATATGCTCTTCAATAGCATCCCATAACTCATTGGCGGTAGCACAATGCATGACTTATTGTTTCATAGCCGTGCTTAGAGTGCTTAGGAGAATGGTTCTTGCTTTGCCATCATTTGCAACTCTTCTTGTTTCTTCTTCAGACCATTCTTCCTTTGGTTTCTTGATGGTTGATTGAGCAGCGTTGGTGCGCGGATTTGGATTCTCTTTCATTGGGATGTAAGGTCCATAAACCATGGTGTCATGAAGCCTTTCATCGATTGAGGTGAGATGAGTCAAGATGCTGAATTTTCACACGTCTAAATGATCTTCATCAACGACTGGAACATGTGTGTAGTTAGCAGTTGCCGAAGGCTTTGAGTTTTCCATATCGAATCGGCACCCAAGCTGTTAAGCTTAAAAAACAAAAATGTTTTATAAAGGTGTTAGCTCTGATACCACTTGTTGGTCCCAAAGGGCAACAGGGGTATGAAAAATAGCTAGAGGGGGGTGAATAGCTGTTTTGAAATTCTTTTCGTACCCTTGATAAACTCAATTGAAAATGCGCAATTTATCAAATAAGCGTTATGAAATGCGCCTAAGTGAGTGAGTGAAATGCACAGTGGAATTTAGTAATGATATTAGGTGAAAAGTATGATAAAGGGGGCGCACACACACTCTAAGTATTTTGGCTCAAAGTTAGTGAAATAAGGAACTAAGGCAAATGATATAACAAACACAACACAATTCAATCCAATCAATCTACAATGAATACACAAGCAAATAGTGAGATAAGATAATAACTTGAAAGTAAATGACAATAAATTAATATGCGCTATTTGGAGAGGTTCGATCGGGAAATGATCTACGTCCTCTACCAAGATGGTTAGTTTTGGATTTCTAATAAAGATCTTATATAATGAGTAAGTGTTACAAATTACAACGTTTGAGCTTTACACTAACTCAAAATCTAATATTCTATGAAAGAACAAATCCTAGACAAAACCGGTGTATCTCTTAAAGAAAGATATAAGTGGTCAAACTTAAAGAGGTGCGTGTGTGATTTTAGATTCAAGGCTCTTTAGATATTTGAGATTGAGAGCACAAGAAAACTAAAGTGTTTTTGCTTGAGGATCTGGGCTAAGTATGAAGGTATGAAGATGTTCTTGAGGAATCTGGGAATTTCAAAGGCAATCATCAAATCTTCAATAAATGTTTGAGAGAGAAATTCTGAAATGCTTAGCAACTTCAAGTGGTTGAAGTTAAGGGGTATTTATAGTAGTCCCCAAAAAACTAGCCGTTGGAAATCCCTTGTGGATAAGATCAAAAGGACGGATGTGCTATCGCTCATTGAGTGGAGCACGTGTCCTTTTATAGGCGTTAGACACATAACACAAATATGACCGATATGGACAGGTGTCATCAAAATGAGTGCACACGTGTTATTTATCCACCGTTGAATCTTTGGCATAGTTTGAATCTCTTCAATTCTTCGATAAATCATCAAGTGTTGAATTTACATCAATGAGGCGCATGATCCATTAGGGGCGTATACAATGCGCGCGCCATATGTGGCGCATAGGCGCATTAAGTAGGCGCATGACGCATAGGCGCGTGGCGCGTAGGCGCATGCTTGAATCAAACTTGTGATTTTTCTTGAATCTTGATATACTTGCCCTATTCCTAAGCCTAGTCTATTCAGATGGACAACCTAAAAAATGAAATATAAATACTTCTTACATATGGGTCTAAAGTCAATGAAATAAAACTTAGGTGATGGATCAATCAAATCTAATCAATCCTATACATTGAAAACTGAGATATATGTGGGCATACCCAACCAGATAGAAGTTTGAAATTAGGAAAGAAAGAGAGATGGAAGGAGAGAGAGTGACGTCTAGGAGAGGGAGTAACTAAAGAAGGATTGTGTGAAAATAGGGATAGGTGAGTTAGAGATGTGAAACTCCTCTCCTATTTTAATTCCCAAAAATCCTACAAAACACAAGATATATCCACCCACTTTTTTGCATGTTTATTATAATAATCCTATGCGTTACATCATAGCTGATCACTATTATAGAGATAATGAACCCGATTATTATATATTTTTTGCATGTTTGTTATAATAATATTTGTCTCTAGCACTTATGAAGAACAAGGATGAGTTTAATGGATAATCATATGATGATTATGGTGCATAGGTTGAGGATTAAACTTGGGGGTAATTGTTGGAGAACAAGGTACTGGATAGACCCGTTATGAGATTTATGTCATGGTCAAATGTCATAATTAAATCTCATAATAGTCATACCATTTGAATCCTTAGACCTGAGATTATCATGGTCGTCCTCATGATGAACGTTATGTTTGACTTAGTCCAACGCTACCTTTAACAGGGTAGTTATATCGGTTATTATTGTCATAATCGGATTCTTGTAGGGAAGAACGATAAGTCAAGATGGGATTTGTTACTCTCACAAGAGAGATATCTGCTTGGCCACTCGATGAGTGAGATTGATGATAGTGTGTGGCCATGCCCAAATGAATTGATGTGTTCTATGTCATTTGCTCATATCAATCTACTTAAGATTGAGAAAGCATTGGACATCATAAGTTGACTTGGACCATGACTTATGTCCAATATGATATCGGTTGACAAAGGGATTGCGATATGTTCTATAAGGTAACTTTGGACTTTCAAAGTTATACTATTTGGGTAGTCATAATGGCTTGCTAGAGTCTGCTTATGACTTACGGGTTCTGAATGGTTCAGACTCGTTACCAACATAGTATAATCTTATTGGGTCACACACAAAGAACGAGTTGAAAAGGTTGAAAATCTTGGATTCTACAGCTCTAGTTTGGTACGGCTCTCTGTGAGGAGTACGACTCTGATGGAGCCGTACGGATTCCCCTCCGTACCTGTCCAGATTATGTAGTTTTCTTTTTGGAGAAGGAATCCCGGGTCCAAAAGAAATTACTTCAAACCTCTCATATATAAAGGAGTACCGGGTTTTGCAGCCCCTAACTCCATAGATAACCTAGGTTTTTGAAACCTAAATCAATTGTTTTAGAAACAATAAAATATAGAACAGTAGGATTATTTATTTTGAGATTTAGAATCATCAAAATACAATAATCAAAGAAGCAAAATAATTCCTACGAATAAAGCGTTTCTTCATTATCATGCCTTGAATCTACCAATCAATCAAGAAGGTGTTCTTGAGTCCGTTCGACGTGTGGATACCGATAGAGGGTGTTTCGTTTAGCACTTTAAATTCCGTGTTCATGGATGCGATCTTCAAGGGTTAGTATTATTTCATCTTGTATTTAATTTAATCAATATCGACGGATCCGGGCTCATGGGTGTTTGATTTCATGTTATTATTCCGTTGCGCATGGTGCATTAAAACCCAACATGTTTTGCATCTGAATTTGAGTTTATAAATCTGTTGATGTAACCACATGTATTGAATCTGATTCAAATGATTTGATAAGGACACACTAGATCCTAGGTTTATGATTTAGCGGATGCATCTACGTGCCATTAGCTGATTCACTTAACATCTCAAATTATAGGGTTAATGACAATTTAGGGCCTGAACTCAAGGGGGGGGGGGTCGTCTATCAAGGGCTTGAATTTTTTTTCCCGCTAGATCAGGGCTTCAAATGTGAAATTTTCGCCAGTTAAGGGATTTTTGACGGAAATCGTTAGAAAAGTCAGTTAAATCTCATATGAATGGCACGTGATTATAAATCTGGATGAAATTGAAATGAAAATTTGTCAAAAAGGGTCAAACTGTAAATTTTAAAATTTGAAGGGTTAAATCCAAAACAAAACCCTACCCCTCCTATCCCACTTTGACGCATCTCTCACTCTCCCTCTCTCATTCCGACGCATCTTCTTCCTCTCCTCTCTCCTGCCCAACGCCATCGACCATCACCCCTACTCCGGCGACCTTTTCCCTCCTATCTACGGAGAACTTTTCCCTTCCCCACCTCCGGTGTCCCCTCCCCTTACTCCGGCGACTCCTCCTATTCCCCCTTTTCATCCAACTTCGGCCACTGACGCTGGAAAAAACCTCTAATCCACCTCTGTTCTCCGGCTGTCTCCTTCGTCTCCGGCCAACCCTCTCACAGGCGAACCCCTCCTTGTCTGCAAGCACACACACGCAGCCTCACACTTCCTCTCTCTACCTCCCTCTGATCCACCTCTCTCTCTCTCTCTCTCAAGATTCAGATTTAGATCTATATCTAGATTTGGATCGGTGCATCTCTGTGTTCGATTTTGTTGGGTTGATTTCTCTGTTAATTTTCGGTGGTGGTGGTGGTGGTTACAACAGGTGGATGGTGGCGGCCGGTGGTACCTATGGTGGTTCTAAGTGGTGGAGGTGTTGGATGGTGGTGAACGGTAGTGGCTATGGTGGTTTAAAGTGGAGGATGGGTGGGTGTTCAAGGAAAATGATAAGAAGGGAAATGTTTTAATAATTTTTGTTAATAATTATTTTTATTTGAAAAACAGGGTGAGTTTTTTTTTTTTTTTTTTTTTTTTTTTTTTTTTGTAAATAGTGATAATTACTTTATGTTGTTTTAAATTTGTTGAATGTAAAAAGTAATTTATTATGTTCATAAAATAAAATTTAAATTTATTTATAATTTTCTTTATTTTAAATTTATTATTTAGAAATAATCTAAATCCTTTTATATTTAATATAGCTATTAGATTAATTTGTTTAATACTTTTGATTTTTTAATAAATTTATTTTATACGTATATGATAATTACTTATTTTATTATATACTTGATTATTTAGAAAAAGGATTATTTTTTTAGAAAAAAAAAATTATTTCATTTTTAAACCTTTTGAGTTTCAAAAATTTCACTAAAGCCCTTACTAGTTAATATCATTACAAATCCATCCATCTAGTCGATCACGTGCCATGCACATGGAACTTAACTGACCTTTCTAACGATTTTCGTCAAAAAGCCCTTAACTGGTGAAAATTTCACATTTGAAACCCTGATCTAGCGAAAAAAAACTTCCGGGCCCTGATATACGACCCCCTTTGAGTTCAGGCCCTAAATTGTCATTAACCCCAAATTATATTATAAGTTGCAATCTTTATCATTTAATTTCTTTTTCACCCAAATATGGTTTCATAACTAAATACACTTTCTTAATCTACACAAAAGCAAGATTACAACTTTACAACTTCTTTACGTTTCAATTAAATGAAACAACGAAAACTTGGTCAAAATTTGGTCAATAATCATAGTTAAAAAACAAATTTTCAACAATCCCTTAGATGAAGACAATTAATGCATACATGTATATAAAATCGTTAGGAAGTTCCAAAGAGGTGAAAATATTGATTTTTTCGAAATCAATGTTCAACAGCTGGCTCCATAAATGACAATTAATGCATGCATGTATGTATACAAAATAGTCTGGATGTTTCGAAGAGCTACCAGTGTATAATTAGTATATATCCATGTACCTTCCTTAATAAAACAATATAAAATTACTAGCCACTTAGTGATGCGATATTATGAACTGATATTGTTGTATAGTGTAAGCAAAGACGACACTACATAACACGATTCTAACAATTTTATACTCCTCCCTCAGTCTCGGAATAAATTTCCTACGTTCCATTTTAGTTTTTCCCAAAATAAATGTCGCATTACTAAAAATAGGATATGAAGTTTGGTGATCTTCCTGACCATGTTAATAGACACAAACATTGCAATGTCATTGGAAGTGTTACGCTACCTATACGAATGCATTGGGAAAATCAAGGAAATCTAAAGTAATATAAAAAATAAGAAAGTCTTACCATTTTTAGAATGAGGCCCATATGCACCTTCAAAATAGGAAAGTTTGGTGAATAAGGTCAAATATGTCATTATTTATATTTTGGTACAACTAGTTGACTTTGCATGTAAATTAATTTTTCTATGATACTTTTTTTATTTCGTTAAAAATTGAAATGTGATTAATATGTAGTGAAAAATTACTAATTGATGCGGACAACAAGGCGTTGAAGTCTATTGAGTCATTTGAGTGCGTGCGCGGAAATGGTCGTATTTTTTTGACTCCACATAAACCACAGAACGCACTGCATATCAATTCGAACGTCGTTGCGCGACGAACAATAGGTTTAGTTCGTTAGGGTTGCAGAACGTATCAATATTTTGATTTAGGATTTTTCGATAAATTTTTTGTCGTTTGATGGTATTGATCATTTATTCCAATATAAGTTCCGCTTTGGAGATCTTGCTCCCCTTTAGATATTTATATGTCCCGACAACACGTCCGCTCCCGAGTTTTTAAGAGAGAGAAAGGAAAGGAAAGGAAAGGAAAGGGAGGGGAGAGAAATTGAAATCTTTCTAATGCACTCCTGAGTTAAGAAGTAAAGGGAATGAAACATTCAACTTTCCCTCCTCATGTTCTTGAGTTTGGGAGGAAAAAACTTAGACTAATTTTACACTTCTTTCCTTCCTTTCCTCCTAATTCCTCTCACTCTTGGAATGATTTAAAAGGAGGGAAAATCTTCCAAATTTTCTTTTATTTTCTCTCGTTAAAAAACTCAGGAGCATTAACTGGAAAGAAAATAGTTTAAATTTCCTCCCTTTTCCTTTCTTTTCTCTCATTTTTAAGACTCGGAGAAAATATTTTCACTTACAATGTTGCCTTCAAAAAAGAAGTTTTTCACAATGTGTAAAGCTAATCTTCTTAATGTGTGAAAACATTTCTCCTTTATGATGTATTCCTCAATTATGTATTCTTATTCAACTCATCTAATTTTTTTCTTCTGAATAAGTAAATAGCAGCCGGTGCATCCCACGAGAGTAACACTAGTATAACTAAAGCTTAAAAACATTGATTTGTCAAGTATGACATTTATTCTAGGACAGAAGAAGTAAGCCGATTTGCGATCAATTGGCCTACAGTACAACGTCTTGATGAATATGTCTAGATTTATAATTATTCCTATTGTTTGTGCTCTTGTTGTTGCAGATTGAGTATCACAATATGTTAGGATATCATGTCTAGACTTATTTCATCTTGAAATAACTTTCAATTAATTCTTAAGCCACTAAACTTTTTCTTCAGAAGTTTATTTTAAAATTATAGAAAGTTAAGTGAGGCAATATATAGAGCGAAAATGGTTTGAGTTGGTCTCCTGCAAAACGCGTTTTTCCTAATGGTTAGGAAAAACGTGTTTTTCAAAACCTTCAGAAGACTTTATATTGATATCTAGAAAGCTTTATACTGATATCCAGGACTCTTCTGGCTATCACTTTCAAAGGTTCTGGCTATCAGTCTCATATCCAGAAGGCTTTATATTGATATCCAGAACCAGAGAACCCTTCTGGCTATCACTTTCAAAGGTTCTGGCTATTAATTTCAAAGGTTCTGCTATCAATCCCATATCCAGAAGGCTTTATATTGATATCCAGGACCCATCTGGCTATCACTTTCAAAGGTTCTGCCTATGAATCTCATATCCAGAAGCCTTTATATTCAAATCCTTCTTTAATTAGACTTATTTGATTACTCTAATGGAACAATGACACGTGGCTTTTCACGTCATAATTTCATGTGGCTAAATATGGAATGAGAATGACACTCTAAGATATAATAGTTTTTTCCCTTTTGGTACAAAGGAGGAATAAAACTTTAAAATAATAAATTACTTTACTTTTTATTTCTCTATTAAGGGGTCAAAATACTTATCTGATGGATTTGGGAGATCATATCCAGATTATAGCTTCTTATTTTGTGATTTACCGAATTTGGATAATGAAAGACTTTCCAGTCTATAAAATACAAATTACCACAAAAGAAAGAAATATCTTTTTTCGATTAACACCATTATACATGATGGAAAACAAGCCTTGTACTATGGAAAACATCTTTTTAATTCCCTCTCATAATAGCAATATACTTGTTTCATCCAACAAGTGCTGATATATGTTGGTTTTCCCGTCACTATAAAGTTCACATTAAAAATGGAATCAATGGATCAGATATATTTGCTCGTTGTCAATCTGGCCATCATGATTTTGGAATGCAGAGAATTGCCTCCGATGGTCATTTTCAGTGGGAGTTCTGTGCTCCCATTAGAACACTCTACTTCTGCCATTTTTATTGGGGATCGAAGCAGAATGTTTTCGATGTTTATAACAGAGCGTTGGGTAAAAAATGTAAGCCAGCCGGTTTTATGTCTTGGTATGTTCGCGAAGATGGATTCTACTTGAGTTGTGGTGCTGCTTTTGGAACAACACAAGGATGGATATTCATGCATCCTTGGCAGTGAAGAATATAAATTTCTAGCGTTTAATCAAATACCATGAAAATAAGATACGAGTAGATTTATGCTCCAAGTTTTATGCCTTTTCTTAATGCAAATATAAATATGTGATGTTATACAAACATGTTTTCCTTAGATTAGGAAAAACGTATTTATTAGGCGTTTAAAATTGTTGGTAGTAATAAATTTATTACTCCCTCCGGTCCAAAATAACTGTTACTTTTGGACCAAAATTTTGGTCCAAAATAATTGTCATTTTTGAGCTAAATGTCTCTCTTATCCTTGCATTGAAACTTGTTCTCTTTTATTAATTATCTTAGTGTGAGACATTAATGTAAGAAAGTTGCACACTTAATAGGGGTAAAGTTGGAACTTTTGTCACTAAGTCATGATAATTATTACATTTCTTAAAAGTTGTGCAAATACAAAAAGAGACAGTTATTTTGGACCGGAGGGAGTAGTCCTTTACTTATGTCTATATCTGTCGGGCGTTTTTAAATAATAGGCTTGTTGTTATGCATCACGAACTCATTGATACTTATTAGAAGTGGATCCTCACCCCTTTAAAAAAAACTGTTAACGGGTGTTAACGGGTGAGGTTATCCAATCTATATACTTTTTCGTCCCAAAATGATCTTCACATTTGACTATTCAAACTTTTTAAGGATATGAACACTTGATTCACTAGTCATGTTTTGTTTGGGCACTTCTAAGCTTAGGTTGTAGAAATGTGAAGAATTTTTTGGGACAATGAAAAATGCTAAATGAGAAGATAATTTTGGGACGGAGGGAGTAGTTGATTAATTTTATTCTCCAAGTTGATATGTGATACATGGGACTTCAACATGTCCCCTCACGTGTAGGCCGGTACATCGGCTCTACACGTGAATCATTAATACGCCGGCATATTCTCCAAGTTGATATGTGATACAAGGAGTAGTTGATTAATTTAATTCAAACAGGCGGTTTTAACTGACGCCTAAATATTTTAATTTGTAACTCAATTTTTTTTTTCTTTTTCAAAAATGGGAATGGGTATCAAGCTCTAAGACCATGTTTAATGCTGAACCAATTTAGGTTCACCAAGAATAATTTTGTGAACCAAAATTTGTTCATGCAAATTAGTGGTGAATGAATATTCGATCATGGCCTTGAACGAAAAATTTCGTTTATTTCATGAACGAATCCGTGAACGAAAATTGGTTCGAGCTATATGTGTATTTTGAAATTTTGTCATTTTCAAAATAATATTATTTAAATAAAAATATTTTAAACAGTGTTCTAAAAGACGGGCGCCTAGGCGCTAGTCGGGGGTGGTCCGCCGTGACTTTTGGCAAATCGCCCAAATTAGGCGCTAGGCGGACCTAGGCGGATCTAGGCGGGCTTGGCGGGTAGGCGGATTAGGCGGGCTAGGCGGATTTAGGCGGGCCTAGGCGGATTCAGGCGGGCTTGGCGGTCTAGGCGGATTAGGCGGTCTAGGCGGATTTAGGCGGGCCTAGGCGGGTTTAGGCGGGCCTAGGCGGATACAGTGAAAAAAATATTTGTTACTAGTTTATCAATATACTACTCCGATCTGGCCATAAATATAAGCAAAAAAACCTAGCTTTACATATTTTAAAAAGTTAGTAAAAAATTGTTCCAAAAAAAAGTTAGTTAAAGTAGTCGATTATCTTGATTTTATAACAAAAATATATTAATATACTAAGATTTCCGCACATTAAAATTATTATGGTTTGAATAACTACATATATATTATAAAAAAATATTAAAAATGCGCTAATTTCTCGGCCCCCCTCCTAGGCGCTCTAGGCGCTAGGCGTTGCTCCGCCACCTAGCGGCCGCCTAGCGTTTTTTAGAACACTGATTTAAATGTTTATAATTCATTTTCTCTATAAATAGAGTCTAATTTGTTAAAATTTCACATAATTTTAATATTTTACTATCTAAAAATTATTGTATATATTTTACATACTTTTAATATATAATGTATTTATGTTTTTTTTTTGCACCAAACGACGTTTATTATGTCAAAATATCCAAAACACTTACTTTTCTTTTTTCCTATAAATAGAGCTGAAGATTGCCTAGGTTATGTACATCTCTTCTTCCATACTTCCTCTCTCTATTTGTTTGTGTGAGATCACATGCATTATTTAATTTATCAGCGTTGTTGCTGTTAATTTGTTTGCGTGTTGTATTTTTTTTTATGTGTGTAAGGCTTTAAATTTCGTAGTTTGACGTTTATTTATGAGAGTTTAATTTTCAAAGTTATACAATTAAGTAAAATAATTAAGTAAAATAATTAATTATTTTTTATTTTAATGACGTTAATTAAACAATATTTTAATTATTTTAATTAAAATTTTATAACAGTAAATTAATAATTAAAATATATATATGTGAACGAAAATTCGTTCACCACTACAGAATGTAAGTTGGCATGAACGGAATTTCGTTCGCATACCAATTTTGTTCACGTGGTGAACGAAACATTCGTTCACTATTGTGCAGGCTCTAAACTTTCCTAACAGAAGACAAAGGGTATAAGCTGTGTGAGCTGAGACTTATTGGTAAGTTGGTACTCACGTAAAATTCTAATTTTTTCTTCTATTCGTCTTTGGATTATTTATCAGTTTTTCTTAACATTAATAAAATAAACATGTATTTTTAAAAGGGAGGGGCTAATGCCACTACATATTTTTCTTATCCACTACAAATTTTATAAAGAGACACAATTGCCCTTTCCTAATTTTGTAACTTGACATAATCATCAATTGGTACTTAAGGCAATAATAAAACATTCTATAAATAAATAACACTATTGTAAGTAACACCATTATAAATTTTATTTATCCATACAAAAAAACAGATATTCATTTTAAAAGCTTATTTCTTTCTCATTAATCAAAATATATTTTCGTCTCATTGTTTAGTAGTTTTCTCAACTTTCTTTTTCAAGAATAAAACAATAGGACACTTTTGATTAAAAATAAATAAATGGTCTCATAAGGCATTACAAGCATGCTTTTGACATCCATATACATAAATATGCATCCAACTGTTTTGCTTAAAAAGTACAAATGTGATTTATATTGTATTTTTTAAAAGTATAAAATTTTAGAAAATAATTGGTTGATGGTTTTAATTTTTCTAAATTATCTTTATTTTCAATTTCCATTCCATACGTTTTTAGAATAAAAAACAAGCAACACAAGCTGTTGTTTATTGAAAAAAATGGGATGTGTATATGAACCGTAAATTACATCCTAAAAAAAAACACATACTTAAAAAGTAGTTTAGGGTTGGGTCCTAATAAATATGTGAAAGGAATTTCGTAAAAATGTCTGGAATGAGAATTGAAACTCAATTTAACAACTGTAAGATTATTATCACCTCTAATTCAAAATTAATGTCAATTATGTTGGAATAGAGATCTTAAAGGAAACAAAGGAGAAGAAAATATGCGCAAGGAGCAAGCGGGCGCCTGGTCTATACCAGGCGGGCGCCTGAACTTGGCAGAAAGAATCAGCTTCTGGCGAAAGAAAGTAAGCGGACGCCTGGTCCCTACTGTGAGCGCGCGCGTCCTCCGGGCCCTGGTTTTTTGGATGCCATCGCTTGGTTGGAAGGACTTGATTGTTGCTCGATTGTTGTGAGTCTCCACCATGTTTAACGGAACACGGACCGTGAGATTCTTGAGTTCGGGGGTTAAGTTATGGATTGGGAAGGTCAAGGAGCACCCAATCTACCCGATCTAGGATCGGTCTTGCTTACGAAATCATCATCATCATCTTTAAAATTATGCATTCATGTACAAAACAAAAGCAAACAAATAAATAATTTCTTATTTATTTGGAATGTCGGATCATGTGCTTCGAGACTATCTCCATGAATTGGAGAGGCTCTAGGCTGATCCTTTTGATGGAATCACACTACTTCAAGGCAACGAAGGAGATGAGAAGAGAGGAAATCAAAGGAATTACCTAAGCGTTCTTCGAAAATCCTATGGATGGCCTTGACTAAAATCCTTGGTGATCCAAAGAACTTGACTTGAATGGTGATATGAAGGTCTGAATTGGGTGAGGGAGAGAGGCTGATTATAAGGACTTATTTTATCAGATTTGAGTGGTTTTTGGGTGAATGACCATTCTAGAGGGTTTTAGGTTCAAGAACCTCTATATTTATAGGATTTCTTGACTTAGGGATCAAGCCAAGGAGGTAAGTTTGGATGGGAATCAAAGACTTAATTCCCAAGGAGGTATCTTTGGACTCTAGGATCGTACATTAGGTTTATCCCGGATTGCACGACTGTTTGCCAAGAAACGGGGGGTTGAGATCAACAAGGAAACTGACCAAAACCCGATTGTCAAGGGGGATGTCTCATACGAGATATCCAATGTCTCGTACGATACATCTTATGTCTAAATCACAAATTTCCCTCCTGCAGAAGTTTAAATGTTCATTTTGGCCCCTGACTAACGGAGTCAGTCAGAAACTTAACAAAACATGTCAAACTTAACGAGTTTTGACCCAAATCAAAGGTGAGACACAGAAGTAGTGTGATCATGGATGAATGTTCAAAATGGGGTGTCTATAGAGCCCCTCGGCAACGATACTTATGAAGGAAGTAACGTCGTCGATAGAAAAGACACCATTTAGAACTTTGGGTATGGTCGTGCTGAAAAGCTGCCTACGTATTCCTTGGAAGGAAATCAGACCAAACGTAGTTCGACTCCAAAATACGCAAAAAACGGAGGCTTGAGGTATTTTGAAAATTATTTTTGAAAACAATACTGCAGTAAGTAAAGATTAGAGTTTAGAGAGTAACCCATACTGAGGAATCAATGTCCTTGACCCAATTCTGAATATACTCCTTTGTTGATGACGAACCGTCTCCAGTTGCAATCCATACTGAGGAATCAATCTCTTTGACCCAATTCTGAATATACCCTGTTGTTGATGACGAACCGCCTTCAGCTTGTTGGTGCCGGAATGACCATAGAGGTGGCTTACTTGTGTGCCTCAGTGACCATAGGTTGCTTTGATGCCAGGAATGACCATAGAGGGCTTATTTTTATGCCTCAGTGACCATAGGGTGCCTTTGATGCCGGAATACCATAGAGGTCTTACTTGCGTGCCTCAGTGACCATAGGGTGCCTTTGATTTCGGAATGACCATATAGGGCTACTTGCGTGCCTCAGTAACCATCGGGTGTCTTTGATGTGAATCCTATGTTATTAGCGTACGCCTTGATAACAATTATGGATTTCAGATTTGGAGACGCCAATTGCTCGGACCTTTCTTCTCCTTCCAACGAGACTTCCTTTCGCTGAAAAAGTGAATCCTATGCCATTAATTACGTCTTGATAAAAATTATGGGACTCGGGTTTTGGATCCTGTGTTGTTAACTACATCTTGACAACAGTTGTGGGATTCCGGATTTGTTGATGTAGACTTTTGTTGCTCACCATGATCTTGGATGTGGGCGGTGAGAATAGATTTGTACTTTGAAACAAATTCATTTGTTCCAATTCTGAAAATATTCTTTTGATGACGACTTAATATCTATCTTGAACTGAGTTCAGATTTGACCTCTTAGTCAAAAAGCAGGGCTTTTCTGACCTTTCTATTAAAAGCAGGGCTTTTCTGATATTCTGTTTAAAAGCAGGGATTTTCTGGAATTTCCCAAGGAAACAGGGTTTTCTGAGGGTTTTCTGGGGATAACCTCGTACGAGGGAGGGATGTCTCGTAAGAGTCATCTCTGATTTTACGCAGAACAGGCGCATATTAGACGCTTGAAAAGTGATTTCAAAATCATTTTTCATATTTCATTTCGAGAGCTATCAACCCTAGGCGATTTTCTTCCCAAAAATCTCCATTTTCACCAAGTTCTAGTAATTCCTAACCCTTTCAAATGGCCAGTTGCACATCATTCGCACAAGGAACACCTCTTCGGTAGGCATTATGAAGGGTAAAGTGTGGGCGACGGATGAGT